>JAVJIF010018576.1:0-116079 GCA_038442645.1 Agave tequilana
GTTGTTGCGTAGAATTCTAGATCCTGGGCTCAAATTTGGGCTTTGAATTAATCTCTTTAATTATTGCTAATTAAAGAGATTTTGGGCTTTTTCTCCTTTTGAGTGTGGACCTGTAAAAATATAGAGAAGATGAGTAAAAATCATATATTTATTTGCAATATGCATGGGGATTATGTGGTAAAATATGCAATATTGTGTATCAATCACACCCCCACACTTATTCTTTTACTCGTCCCGAGCAAAACAAAGAAAGAAAAGAAAAACTATACTACAAATTTATTACACCACTTTCGTAGGTGACACGATTGCACTGAGCGCGTGCCAACAAGCCGTTAAACCTCTAGGTTACCCTAGAGGAGGAGTGTTGTCTCCTGAGGGTTTTCAGCGGATTGCACCCACAAAATCCATAAAGAAAGAAGACAAATGTTAGTGTTTTGAAAACGCATTTTGAACAAGAGACATGTTTTCAAACTATTTTTGCAAAAATATAAGTGATCTAAGGTCATAAGTCCACCTATAATCATTCTTTCTTAAACTTAGTCTCTATGCAAGATCTTGTCTTTAATTAAGGTAAGAATTCAAAATTGGATTGAATATTTTATCTTTCATAAAACCTAGATAGTATGCACACCGTGACAGTGAAGATTTCTGGGATTTCAACTCTAACCATAAAGCCATTTATATATTATTATTTTTTTTCTTTTTTCTTCCCTTAGTTTAGGCTTTCTAGTTCACCCATGTAACGAGCCTATAACCGATGACTCCCAAACCAGAGGTCTTAGGGCACCAGATGAGAAAACATCCCTCGGGTTTAAGGTCTCGAGTGAAAAAGGCCACAAAACTAAGGGGGATTATTCTTTTTGATCACCGTTAGGCGTGAATAATTATGCTTCTTGAGGCATAATTCTCCAGCTTAATGAGTGATGTTTTTCACCGTTAGGCGTGAATAACCATGCTTCTTGAGGCATAATTATCCAGCTTAATAAGTGATGTTTATTCTTTTTTTTATTTTCTTTCTTTTTTTTATTTTTATGGCATTTTTGGTCTTTGTCTCCATCCCAAGAAATGTGTAAGTGTAAAGTGCATATTATCTAAGGCAAAAAATTCAAAATAAAAATATCTCACCAATTTTACTTACTTATCCTATAATTTCAAACAAGATCTATTATTTCAACAAGGTTTAAGATGTCATAATTAAGGCTTTCTTAATTTCTAAGATACATCTTAATTTTCTTAAAATAGATCTAAACTTTGTCTCTTATTTCAAAAAGTTTTTATTTTTATATTTATTTTTTTTATTTTATTTCTAAAAGAAAAGGTAAAATCTAAAAGAAAATGGAAATTCTATAACAAAAATAAAATCTAAAAGAAAATGGAAGACCTAAAAAGAAAAATAAAAATCCTAAAAAAAAAACCTATAAAGAAAATAAAAAATCCTATGTTAGTAAACCCTCCCCCACACTTATTTCATGCATTGTCCTCAATGCATCGTGATATATGTATGCATGAAAGAAAATGGAGAGGGAAAGAAAAATCACCTCAAGGTGGTGGTTCCGGTGGCGGCCTGATTGGTCCACGAAACATGGCCCAATCAACTTTTCTTTGGGTTTTGAGGAACCCACCAAAAATATCATGAATATGACCCACTAAAAAGATAAATCCTTGAAAGATTTTATTAAGTACATGGCCCCATCTAATTTCCATTTTCCATAATAAATTTCAGAGTCAAATTTGTCAACCACCTTGTCCCAGAATGGTGTATGAAATGACAGAACGGTTGACTTGGACTCAGGAAGGATAGGAACGAATACTGACTCAGGAAGGTGACCGAAGTCAAGTGAAGGTGTAGGAGTCGAAGTGAGTTCAGGAATTTGGTCCAAGTCAAGAAAATGAAGCTCAAGTCCACAATCATTTTCCAACAATGGGATGTGACCTACTATGGGTGATATCTCTTTACTTCCAATATTAGAAATTCTAGCTCATCACCATACAATTCTTCGAAACTTAAGTCAACATCTTCCGATAGAATTGTACAATCAGTTCAGAAGTAAAGAGATAGTGAGAATCTAGGTCACATTCCATATGTAGTTCAATACATGAAGAACTTGCCAATTTGTCAATAGTATCTTCAGAAGTGTAGAATTGGTCAAGTTCAATATGATCCTCAAAGATGGGTGATTCAACTTCATTATGAATTGGTACAGGATCCAATGTCGACTCCGGGAAAAGATTGAAGTCAGGTAAAGTTACCGGAGTCATTATTGAATCAGGAAAAAGAAGTGAATCACGAAGTTGGGGTTCAAGATCATATTCCTCATGTAGTTCAATTCCACAAAAATGTGAACTTGACAATTTATCAAATGGACTTTCAAAAGTATGAAATTGGTCAAGTTCAATATGATCATCATAAAAGATTGGTGATTCAATTTCAAAATTGATAGGAATTGGATCCAATATTGACTCGGGAAATGGAGTGAAATCATGTGAAGACACTGGAGTCATAATTGGATCAGGAAGGAAAATTGAATCATCAAGTGGATGTTCAGGATCATGTTCAAGTTTAATTTCAGGAAAAGGAAAACTTGCCAAATCGTCAATGGGATCTGGATCTGAATTTGGACAAGTTCAGGTGGTTGTGCTGAAATTGAATCTTGATTTCCAATGCTACATGACTCTTTGGTTTTAACAGAGTGGCTAGTGACATTAGAAATAGGATGAGAATGAAGAGTTTGGATCATCAAATCTATGTCACGATTTCTAGCATTTGAGCATGAGTCATGTCTTCAAGCATCTTCCATAATTGATGATTCATTATTTTGATGAAAAGATGAAGTGTTGTCTTGGAAGTGATGGTAAAATTGTGAGTCCATCAGATTTTGTGAGTGTTGTTTGGACTCAAGCAAGAATTCCTTACTCGTTCCCCAAGCAGATGGTTGTTCATTATAATAAGGTGGAACTGAGTAAGACTCTTGAAAATATGTGGAATTGGAGGGGCAAATGTTTCTTGAAGTTGTTGCTCGACCCTTTGAAGATTGGCTTCTAAACTCCTTAGTAACTCAGATTTTTCTTCAATTGGAGATTCAGAAAAAGGAGTATATGAAGCGGAATCGGGAAATGAATACTGTGGACAAGGTGAATATGGTGGACAAGGAATTTGAGAATTTGACTTGGGGTACGTGAATCCCCAATGACTCGGTGAAGAGTTGAAATTATTATGGAAATCATAGTTATTAGATTGGGGGTATGGGTCATATTGATTCGGATAAGGCCAACCCGGTGTATGTGGTTGGTGCGTATTGTAAAATACCGGGTTGGAATTATCCGAATATGATGGAGTCTGTGTGAAATATGAATTCATGTTCGGATTGAAAGAATTATTATTGTTGAATTCCATATCACAAACAATCACAAACAAAAAAGAAAAATCAAACAACAAACAAAAAGAAAAGAAAAAAAATCAAAACCAAGCCAAAAGAATGGTTGACCTAGACCTAGACGACTCCTAACTGATTAGATCGTCCACGGGAGGTTTAGTGTAGACGTAGACCACAAGTTAATCAGCCAGGGAAGGGCAAGGTTGGTGGGAGGTTTTCCGTCAGAGACGTTCCTTAATTAAGTAACCAGCAACCTTCGGGCTTTCGGCCCTCAATCCCTTTCCTAGACACTGATTTTGTAAGAATCTATTTCCAACACTTTTCCCCTTAGGATAATCTCCTAGATGAGTCCGAGATGTCCCTAGGGCCAACGTCTATTTTTTTATTAAATTAGGCTTGGGTTAGTGAGTGCTGGGATGGTGGTTTTTGGGCTAAGGAAAAGGTAATGAAATCCCCCACCTTATCTTATTTATGGGTTATGCCCTTAAAAATGAATTGTGCAAGTGTTCAAAAAATATATAACTAGAATTCACTCAAAGCATGAAAATCAAGCAAGAGATGATTCCTAGTCTACATGCAATGCAAAACGTACCTTGCCTCCAGCACTCTTCAACAGTAAAAGGAAAGGAATTGAAAGACACGTGCCTAGAATGCAAATGTCTAAACAATTTTTACAATTTCAACCAATTTTTTACTGTTGATTAAATTAGCAGGTAATAGGTGAAAAATACAGGAATTCAAGTATAGCAGCAGATGTATTTTGCAGAATCAGAGCCCCTGCAGAAATTAGGTCAGTAGTGATCTCCTTCTTGCCGCAGAACCGCGGCTTTTGCCGTGGGAACGCGGCAAGTCAGAGGGCTTCTGGTCTCTGCTTTCGAGAGCAGAGGCCCATAGCCACTTATATGTATTCTGCAATGCAAATTTTTCTGTTCTCTTCACCTGTAACCTGCAACAGAGAAGAAGATTCGTTTAGTTCTTCACTTTAAAGAAAATCCGTTGCTCTCCCGGCAACGGCGCCATTTTGATTGGATGAATCCTTGCATTGCTTCAAGTTGTCACTCCTTGATGTACAAGCTCTCTCTCTCTCTTACAATCTCTCTCTTGCAATGATTTCTAGGGAAGAAGAAGAGGGATCTAAAGAAGTAAAACCTAGAGAGAAACCTATGAAAAATTACAACATCTAACAATTTCTCCTCTCTTCTCCATTCTGTCTTTGCTCGCAGGTCCAGGTGCAGTATTTATAGCCCACAGAGAGAACTCTCCAGAAGGTGGACAGGTGGCAGAAATCTGGGATTGAATGGCCCAGATTTTGCCGCGTAGGCGCGGCAAGGTGCGACAAATCCGTGGCCGTTGAGCAACGGATTTCTGTTGAAGATTTGTTACGAAGTTGTTATCCACGTGGCCTTCTAGAATCTTGAGTTGTTGCGTAGAATTCTCTAGATCCTGGGCTCAAATTTGGGCTTTGAATTAATCTCTTTAATTATTGCTAATTAAAGAGATTTTGGGCTTTTTCTCCTTGAGTGTGGACCTGTAAAAATATAGAGAAGATGAGTAAAAATCATATATTTATTTGCAATATGCATGGGGATTATGTGGTAAAATATGCAATATTGTGTATCAATCAGGTAGCACCCCCAGAAGCGCCAGTGGCTACTCTTGCTCCTGCCGTACCCGTGGTCAGCCCGACTCTTGCACCAGAAGAGCTGACCTACATCCCCCACACCGTGATAGAAAGGGGATCGGGGAACACCTCGGGTGATGATACCATGGAGTTCCTGACACGCTAGACGGTGCAGCAGTTCTTTGCCTCAATGCGATCATGCATCAATTTCATCCTGTCTGGGGGTAGCTCTTTTGAATTCGCCCAGACGTATCTCGGAAACCTGGTCGAAAACATCAAGTTGGCCGGAGGCCCTTCACTAGCCCAGGTGTGTCTGCTGCTGGTGGAGCAGCTGGGACAAAACCTGAGAGAGCTTCGATCCCTGGAGAATGCCGGCTCATTCCACGAGGCCCAGGAAACTCTGAATAGGCTCCTTGCTGCTCAAGAGCAAGAGCGAAGAGAGGTGGAGGAGCAGATAACCGATAACACCCGTCTTCTCGAAGGTTTCCAGGCTGATCATCAAAGGCTAGCGATCGAGTCCAAGGAATCTGAGATGATCATACAGGCTGCAAAGCAGGCTATCCTTGATTCTCGGGCCGCCATAGCCAGAGCTGAGGCAGTGATTACTACTAACGAACAGAAGCTTGCTACCTCTGAAAAGAGGCTAGCGGAGTTAGAGGCTGCCAAGGCGCAAGTTGAAGCAAACCTCTTTGTTCGTTCGTCCAAGCTGGAATCCCTCCGAGTACGAGCGTAGGGATTTTTACCTGAGGCGGATCTGGGGCCCAAGCTCTCATGGAGGCTGAGAAGGCGCGTCAACATGAGATACATCGCCTTAGAGAGTAAATCCGTTCCTTGGCGAACCAGGACCTTTAGCCTTCTCTTCTTTTCTTTTCTTTTTTTTTTGTAAAAAAGAAAAGGACACTCCATTTACCAAGAGTGTTTGTATTTACTTTTATCATTTTTTGAATAATAAAAGTCTTTAAAAGTTTTTTTTTTTGCTCCACTTTCATTGCCTCGCTGCGGATGGATTCAATCCTTTAATCACAGTCTTTAATTGTGCTCTCCGGCTGACTGTGAATACTGGACTTAGGAAAACTAAATTCTTTTGACGAAACGCAGCTCGAAAGAGACGCGGCTCTGAGGCACGCGATTCTGACTTGCCAGTGAAGACGCGGTTCAAGCAGACGCGGAGGACGCAGCTTTGAGTGTGGTTCATTGGCCGCAATCCTTAACTCTATCCAGACGCAGAGTTCAGGATAATGAGGTCTTAAGCCCCTTAACATTAACGCAGTCAGGGACGCGGCGCTGGGCCTCAGTGTAAGACCCATAATCATGGATGTAGACGCAGCTCCAAGATGCTTGTAAAGGTGATAGGCTTTTTTCTGCTGAAGTCATAAGCCTTAGGACGCAGCTTTATGTGCTTTCCCACTGGGGCCCCAAAAATGAGTCCCTTTTGTTGAGAGACGCGGATCGACTTTGAATCATCCAAGAGACGCGAAGGATCTTCTAACTTGGAATGAAGGAGGACGCTGATTTTTGAGAAAAGAGGGACGCGGGTCTTTGGACGCAGCTCTCACACCTGCGTTTTGGCACGATTTCCCAGGCGTTATAAACAGCCTGTCATGAAGATTTTGTGAAATCTTTGAACGTCAAGTCTCCGTTGACGATTGGGAACCCGCATCATCCGTTGTTTCCCGAAGCGGTTTGTCCACGCGTCAGTTCTTCATTGGGCTTAGGCGTTAATGCCTTTTAATGCCAATACGACGCTGGCGGTGGGAAAACAGCGTCTTCGACGCTTCCCGAAGCGACGCTCCACGCGTCAGCCTCCCATTGGGCTTTGACAGTCGTGCGGTCATTAAGGCCGACGGTTCCAATTGATGAACCATTAATTACGGTTATTATGGGCTGCCTATAAATAGGGGCTCCTCCTCTCCCTTTAACAGTCCATACTTAGACTGTGTTCTTTTTGAGAGCGAGTGCTCTGAGAGATTCTGTCTTCTCCCTTCTGAGAGACTCTATCTTCTCCCTTCAAGGACCCTATCAGGGTTTGCCTCCATGGACGAAAATGACCCAGAGCTTCCATGCTTCTGTTTGGTCTCTTCAGTAGATTACCACTGTCAAGTGATTTTAATGATAGGAAGCGTCTCCCTGAGCACCTTTTACGTCCGCGCCTCAATGCAGAGAGTTCAACTCTTAACAGAGGCCTCTGCGGGTATGCCATGCCCACTTACCATGACATTTTAGATCCAACCAAGTTTGAATTTTAGTATATCTCTTAGAGAGATATCATCTGGACTTTCTTGCGAAGTCGTGGTTGGTGCATTCCTCTTTTGGAATTTGCGCCATCGACTTAAACTTTTTGAACGCAAGTATTGAAGTCGTTGGTACCTGGCCGCGGGCTTTGCACACAGAGCTCGCGTCTTGAGGCCATTGACTTGGAAGAACTTCAATTCGGGTCGAAGGTTTCAGGCCTGAACTTTTGCAACTCCTGTTCCTCCAACAGAGAGATGGCAATTTTTGGCGTCTAATTCTCTGCGCGCCTTGTATCTTAGACGCGGATGTGGAATTAGGTCATGTTTGAATTCTGTGTGTATCACAGTCTTGCTCGCGTCTGTTTCTGTTGTCGCAGGAATCTGGTCCAGCGTGCGGGTCATTCCCGCGTCTGCAGTCTTCAGCAATAACCGCGTTTGTGACTTAGTTTTCTTCTGTCGAAGTATACTAAGCTCTGAATTGTCTAATTCCCTTGTTTGCTTCTTGCAGGTAGGCTTGATCATCCTTTTTTACGTTCGCTGGGCCCTGGGAGAATATATCGGCCAGCGAATTTGTTCGATGTTCGTCCACAAGGGAAGAAGTCATGGTCCTCGTCGTCTACAAGGGAAGAAGTCATGGCCCTTGTCTTCGGGGGACGGGGGCCTAACCCTCGCCAGGATCACTTTGGATTCAATGCACCAGTCATGCTTGCTGGCATGGCATGGTCAGAGTGAGTATGACGGCGGGGGTTTCGGTGGACATAGTGGTGGGTAGCATCCCCTGTGAGGTCTCAAGACCTCCTCTCTCACCCCAGAAGTGGCATCGAGATGACTCTATGTTCACTGGATGAGCTTCTGGTGGAAGAGATGTTCATCAGGAAGGATCATAACCCGCCACTTCGGATGGTCAGTGGAATCGGAGGATTCTGCTGCCACCGGACCTCAAGAACACCATTGCTCTTAGTCAAGGATGGGCTCTTTCGATGTTTACGTCATGCATTGAAGTGCAATCAGTTCCCGATCGTTGCCACAGTATCCGATCCTGCTTTGGCGCCCTTTCAAGCATCCTGTACTCGGAATAACATGCAGCTGAGGAGCGAGTGCAACCTCTGAGAGAGAGAGAGACTTCTTTGTACTCCTTAACTGTAACACTCAATCTTATTGCATAAGAGAGCGTTTTTGTATCACTTTCATGTGCCTGGATATAAATAAAAGTGACACTTTTCTTTTCTCCTTCTATTGTCTTGAACTTTTTTTTTAGTCAGACGCATAGAAGCAAAGGACTTTGACTTGTCAAAACTATGATGATAATTTCAAACAGTCAAACTTTTTAGAGAGAAATCCTATTTTTGGAACTCCCCAATGCTGTCAGAGGTGTAATATTAACTTGACAAGAGATAAGATAATTTTGTGGACCTGTCAATCTATAAAGGAGAATGACAAGTGAAACTCGTACCCCCAGGGAAAATGGGCCTTTATCAAGGTTTAGGATTCACTTGATTAAGCTCAGCTGGGGATTTGAAGGAAAACACTGTTAATGGTGTAGTATTAACCTAACAATGTGTTTAGGTAGACTTGTTATTCTATTGAAGAGAATAGCAAGTGAATCTAGATCCGCGGGGAATCTAAGAAGGTTTTTACCGTTAGAGGTGTGATATTAACTTAATGGTTGAATGTAGTCCTGTCAGAAATATGATGTTAACCTGACAAGGATGTGAGTCAGAGGTGTGATATTAACCTGACTCAGAAATACTTCAGTTTCATTTGGGAAAACAGAAGTGTCACTGACATAGGTGTGATGTTTAACTTGACAGTGAGGGTAATGCTAGAGGTGATATTGAACTTGGCATTGGTCATCTCGACTCCGATACGAAAGTTCGAGGGAAATTCATTGTCATAGGTGTATTGTTGAACTTAACAATGAATTGGATGCTAGAGGTGTGATGTTGAACTTAGCATCATCCATTTCGGCTTCGACATGGAAGTCCGGAGGAAGTGACTGTCAGAGGTGTGGTATTAAACTTGGCAGAAACTTGATGTACTGTTTAGAAGTGTAATGTTAACTTAACAGTAATTTGTCAGAGGTGTGATATTAACTTGACAGAAATTGATTTGCGATATGAGCAATTTGAGGACATGTCATCCTATTGATGAGAATGGACAAGTGGAGTTTGAAGTGCCAGAGGTATAGTGTTAACTTGGCAACAACTGTATTTTGTAGACCTACCATTCTGTGGATGAGAATTGGTAAGGGATTTTGGAGGGGAAAGTGGAGTTGAGTCCACTTAGGATTTTTAGCAAACCCTCAGCTATCAACGGATTTGAGGTGCCTTTACCAACTACCGTTTGAGTTGGGCTAGCCATGCTATTCCCTCAGCATGATGAGTTGTCGAAGATTTATGTTGGGCTTAAAAGCCAACGTTTTCCTCTATCCTTAGCCGTCGAAGGCGTCGGATGTTAATGAAGAAGCTCATCTTGTTTTGATCAGAGGTGTACTTTTAACTTGATCGGGGGAGGAGTACTATTAAGGATAGTACTTCTTCAAGAATCTGCCATTGATCGGCATCATGAGTGTATCGCCATTTGAAGTTATGAGACGATATGACCCATTTGAGTAGACTGACTCTACTACAAAGGGCCCTTCCAATTTGGGTTGGAATTTTCCTTTTGTCTTGTGCGTCATTACCATGGGTCTTTTGACGGCTAAGACAAGATCGCCTTTCTTGAAAGTTCGCATTTTAACTTTCTTGTTGAAGGCTCTGGTAATTCGAGCCTGGTAGAGCTCGATTTGCTGTTGGGCCTGCAGACGCTTATCGTCTAAGGCTTCCAATTCTTGGAGTCGCTGCGATGCTTCTCCTCTGTTGTCATCTCTGCTGTCAAGGCGACGCGTAGAGATGGAGTTTGGATTTCTAGTGGAAGCACGGCTTCACACCCGTATACCAAAGAAAACGGCGTGGCTTTAGTCGGGGTTCGCACAGTTGTGCGATAGGCCCATAAGCATTCACCTAACTTGTCGTCCCAGTCCCGTTGACTTTTCGATACGAATTTCTTGAGAAGCTTGCCAATGGTCTTATTGAAAGCTTCTGCGAGGCCATTAGCGGCAGGATAATATGTCGTTGAGGACACACTCTGGATTCTGAACTTAGCGCAGAATCTCTGGAAAGCCTGGCTGATGAACTGGGGTCCATTGTCATGGACAATTCGCCGAGGTACACAAAATGGTAAATGATGTGATGCTTTACGAACTTGATCACGTTAGACGATTTTACCTCCTTCAAAGGGATGGCCTCGGCCCATTTAGAGAAGTAATCGGTTATTGCCAAAATGAACCGATGTCCTTTTGATGATGGTGGGCTGATAGGGCCAACTACATCCATCCCCCACATTTCAAAAGGCCAGGTAGAGGTCGTAGAGTGGAGGTACTCTGGTGCTTGATGGATGAAATCGCCATGCACCTGGCAAGCGTGACATCTTTTAGCATAAGTGACGGCGTCGGCAATCATCTTGGGCCAATAGTAACCCAACCTTTAGAGTCGATGTGCCAATTTTGGGCCGGGTTGGTGGCTCCACACATGCCGTCGTGGGCTTCTTTCAATACCTCTTGAGCCTCCTTTGGTGAGAGGCACGGAGCAAGATCCCGTCATGCGATCGACGATACAATGTTCGTGTAATCGCATTGTAGTAAAATTTAAGGGCTTTCCTTCGAATGGCAGCCGCTTCCTTGGCGTCCTCAGGTAGGATGCCGTACAAGACATAGTCGATATAGGGGAATCGCCAGTCTTTAAGCTCTGGCCCGGTTGATAATTCCAGCACTTCTTTGCCTTGACACTCTCCCTTTGACTCCTGATAGTCTTCGAGGGCAGTTCTCGGGCAATACAGGTCGTGGCTGTAGACGAATACTTTCTCCATTGCTCCAGCTGGAAGAGCTAAGGAGGCCGCGAGGGATGCGAGTGCATCTGCGTGCGCATTTTGCCTGCGCGGTACATGGTCAATGTAGAAGTTTGTGAACCTTTCGGCCATGCAGATAGTTGCGTTGTAGTAGGGTACTAGGTCCTCATGTCTGACCTCGTACTCCCCGCGAACTTGGCTGACGATGAGTTTAGAGTCGCCATATGCCTCGAGATTTTTAACGCCAATCTCATCGGCGAGCTGCATCTCAATCAAAAGAGCGTTGTATTCTGCTACATTGTTGGAGCAAGATTCGGTAAGCGAGATGGCTCGGAGAATCACATAATTCTGTGGTGAGACGAGTACTACTCCTACCCCCGCTACTGTATGTCCCTTTGGGCTTGTTCTCGATGCACCGTCGAAGAAAAGTTGCCATACTTGACTTTCGAACGATGTCTGAGTTAGGCAGACTTCATCAACTTCATCTGGGAGATCCTCGGGACTTTGGCTGCCCTCGGATCTGGGTGCTCAGTTAGGAAATCCGCCACCGCTTGACCCTTAATAGCCTTTTGTAGTAAAAAGCGCATCTCATATTGGGATAGCAATATGGCCCATTTTGCCAGCCGGCCGTTCAATGATGAAGGCTTAGTCATAAGTAACCTCAGGGGGTTGACTTTTGATATGACATTTATAGTTTGGCCTACCAGATAGTGTCGCATTTTCTGAATGGCGAATACTAATGCCAAACATTCCTTCTCGATCGGGTTATACCGATGTTCGGCTCCGATCATTGTTCTACTCAGATAGTAGATCGCTTGCTCACGTCCTTGATCATCATGATGAGCTAGTAGAGCTCCCAAAGAATGATCCATTGCCCGGACATACACCAGGAAAGGCTTTTCGGATACCGGAGCTGCAAGGACTGGTGGTTGAGTGAGGTATTGCTTGATTTCCTCGAACGCTTGTTGGCAAGCGTCGTCCGAAACGAATGAGACACCCTTCTTCATTAACCTAGCGAAGGTTGGCATCTTCCAGAGAGGTTTGAGATGAACCTGCGGATGTACGCCAATCGTCCTTGTAATCCCCTGAGTTCCTTGAGATTTCTTGGGGGCTGCATCTCCTGGATAGCTTGAACCTTTTCCGGGTCCAAATGGATCCCGGTGGAGGTTACAATGAATCCTAAGAATTTACCACTAGCCACCCCCAGGAAGGACTTGGTGGGATTCATCTTCAATCGATGAGCCCGCATGATGTCGAAGACCACCTTCAGGTTAGCTATGTGATCACCCTTAGTGCGACTTTTTACCGCAATATCATCAACATAACATTCTACCGTTTTGCGTATTTGCTGCTGGAAAATGGCGTTCATGGCCCTCTGATAGGTTGCCCCCGCATTCTTCAGTCCGAAGGGCATGACGGTATAGCAATAAACCCCCAATGGTGTCCTAAAGGAGGTGTGCTTTTCGTCGTCAGGATACATTTTGATTTGATTGTATCCTGAGAATCCGTCCATGAAGGACATTCGTTCGAATCCGCAGGTATTGTCAATCATGACGTCTGTGATTGGCAATGGGAATTCGTCTTTGGGACAAGCCTCGTTTAGATCACGGAAGTCGATGCAGATCCGGGTCTTTCCGTTTTTCTTAGCAACGGGGACGATGTTGGCTACCCAATCGGGATGTTGCTCTTCCCTGATGAAGCCAGAATCTATGAGCTTTCTGACCTTTGATTGAATCGCCTCCATTATTTCTAGACGGAACCGTCGCTGTTGTTGTTTAATAGGCTTTACGTCCGGATTGATGTTGAGGCGGTGCATAGCCACCTGAGGATCAAGTCCAGGCATGTCTTCGTAATTCCAAGCGAAGACATCTCTGTACTCTTGAACAAGAGATATTAGATCCTTTTTCTCCGACGGTGACAGGCCGTCGCTTATGAAGATGGGCTTAGGGTTGGCCTCATCTCCTAAATTAATCTGAACAATCTTGTCTTCTGTGGGTGGTTCGCGCTGTTCAAAGCGGGTGTCCCAAAGAGTGTTTAAATGTCTAATCCAAGGATCTGCATCGGATCAGATCATTTCTTCATCTTCATCTTCCAGATGGCTTGTTGAAACTATGTTCACCGAAAGTTCTTTGAAGATGTTGCCGACACTAGCATCTGACTCCCATGATGACGTGCCTGAAGAGTATTTATGGCCAAATGAGCCCCCAGAATCAGAGGCTGATGGAGTCAGAGTTGATACATAGCCCACCCCCTGCGCGTCCGATGATAATAATCGGGGGTTTTTCCTTTCGGCACAAAGGATCGGAGTAGCGTTCTCCTTCCTTTGCCGAAGTTCAACCGGGTCTGTTTGTTAGGTCATATCCCATGCATTTCATCATTTTGAGTGTTTTTGGTTCATAATGACTGAACTGAGGGGATTCCTCCTCGCCTTCCGATTCTTCGTGGGGCGTTGGTTCAGACGAGATTCGCCAAAAAGAATTAGTTTTTGGCCTTCCGTCTTGCTGGAACCATAAATATAGATTCTTGCGCATTACCATTATCTTGGTATGTCTCGAAGGATGATTTCACTGGCACATGCAATGATGTCAAAGCATCCATTGCCGACCAGAGATCATCATCTACTTCGGTGCTAGTGTCTGACGGTACTGAATCAGAAGCAAACACAGAAAAATACACTAAATCTAATTCTTCATTAATGTACCAACCGCCTACATCGTCGGTGGTATTATTAACATCGAGCTTATCAATGCTCGTTACAAGTGGTTCCAACTCCCATAAGCACTCTTCTTTTTCAGGCTCGGTGTCAGCTTCGTTTCCAGAGTCTGGCTCCTCTGGTTGCGGGACTTCATCCGTCTCCACGGGATCTTGGTACAGTAAGGAGTCTGTGAAATAATTCTCGACCCCTTTGAACGGATGCCTTTCGGCAATCAACGTCTGCACCTTTCCACCCTCGTCAATGTATTTCATGACTTGATGGAGAGTGGAGGGAACGATGGAGTTGCGGTGAATCCACGGTCGTCCCAGAAATAGGTTGTAGGAAGTGTCGGCATCAATGACGTAGCATGTCACTTCCGACTTTAAACTTCCAATCTAGCATTTGAGCTTGATCGTCCCATCGGACGGGTCCCGTTGGCATTAAACCCATAGATAGTTGTCTGGGTAGGGCTCAAACGATGAGTAGGAATGCCCAGATGTTGCATGACCCGGTGAGGCATGATGCTCAACGCGGACCCTGGATCTACTTGAATGCGGTTCACTTCGGATGATCCAATATACCATGTGAAGTACAGGGGTCGATCATGCTTCCCTTTAACCTGCATATCCTCTGCCGTGAAGGTGATGCATGGGGCATTCTGGGAGGTGTGGAGACAATTCTCTACATCTTCCTCCTTTGGCACCTGGGTCATGAAGACCTCAGCATTTGCCAGAGCCTCTTGTAGAGCTTCTCTGGTTGACTTCGACAGCCTAAAAAGCTCATACAGGGTAATCCGCGCCGGGATGTTGGCCAATTGAGCCAGGACATCAAAGCGGTAAGGCGTCGTAGATTCTTCCGCGATGCCCTTTTGAAGGGCTCGAGAAAATCGAATCTCCTTCTGTTTCTCCACGGGTTGTTTTGTGGAGGGCTTGGTTGGCTCTGCAGCTGGTTGTGGAGGGGTTGCCGTCGTTTCGCCATACTGCTTCAAGTAGGGCTGTCCTGAGCGGGTTTCCGCCACCAGCCGACCGGGTTCTGCGGCCAGAACTATTGTCTCCTCTTCCGAGTCAGTTAGCGAAGGAATATCGGTATCCGCTTCTCGAGAAGAGGCACACACCACATTACAGGATGACGCCTTTGCCTTGCCCTTGGACTTCTTATTAGTTACAGTAGTCCACTGCTGGGCGTCAACAAGGTCAGGGTGGACCCACATGATTTCCCCTCGAGGCGTGGGAACAGGTATCAGGCCTTTCTCTTGTTACTGGTGAGGATCTGTGTTGACCACTCTTAGCTCTCCTTTCGGAACAGGGACCACCCCCGAAGGCGTTGGGGGTTGTCTTCCGAACTGGAGAACTGACGTCATGTTAGTCGTCACCTTCTTCTGCTCTGGTCGGAGTTTTAATACCTCCGCGTCAATCAGGGCCTGAAGGATGTCCTTGAAGACGTAGCAGCTTTTGGTGGGGTATCCCAACATCCTGTGGTATAAGCAGTAATTGGGATTGTCGGTTTTACCGACTTCTTCAGGGCGCCTGGCTTCAGGGAGCTTCAGTCTATTGCTCTTGTTGAGTAGCTTAAAGAGCGAATCGACATGTTCCTCCTTAAAGAATACTGCTTGTTGGGGCGTGGCTGGCTTGAAGAGCCACTCGCCTTGACCGGTTGAGGTTTGGCGGGAGATTTGGTCTCCGTTGCCAAATTATCCTTCCGCTTTGTCTGGAGGGATGTGTCTGGCGCACGCCTGGTTGACCTCTCTGGCCGTGGCTTCCCTTCTTCTGCCCTGACGCGGGCAACAATCTCCTCAGCCTGTTCACCTTGTTGGACTAACTGCTTCCAGGTGCGGCTTTCAGCAACTCCTATTTGAGCAAGGAGTGAGGTTTGGAGATTGTGGCGGCATGTTTCCACCAGGGTGACCTGGGTCATGCCGCTCGGACATCGGAGTGCCACATTCCGAAATCTTTCCACGAAAGATTTGACGGACTCTCCCTTTCGCTGTTTGGTAGCCAAAAGGGTGGGCATCGTGACTTCCGAGTCGTCTTCGAAGAAGCGCGTTAGGAATAGCTTCTCCAAATCACCCCAGTTCTTGATGGAGCCCTCCGGGAGTTTCATAAACCATTCGAAGGCGAGACCGTTCAGGGTGCCAATGAATAGGCGTGCCAAGATGGCATTATTGTCTACTACATTCCCTATTTGGGATTTAAAGTAGTAGAGGTGTTGGTTGGGTGACCCCTTCCCATCGAATGCTTGGAGGGTTGGAGCCGTAAACTTGGGCGGGTATGGAACCAAGTTCCACTCGGCCGGATAAGGCCGGACCACTCCCGCTTCCTGGAGGCCTTTACGGTTGGTGAGGGCCTCAAGGCGTTGCTCTAATTGATTCATTCTTTCGGAATGAATCTTCCCCTGATTTTGGTCGTCCTTCCCTTGCGACGAGGATTTGGACGAGGTCGAGGTTTGCTTCTCTCCATCAGGGTGCACAGAAGACGAGCTTTCTCCCTCTTTTCTTGCCCTTAGACTTTTTAGGGGGAGATTTCTTCCTGTCTTCGAGCAACTGCGCAAGCATCTGCTTGAGAGAGTCGATAGATTCCCGTTGAGCAAGAATCATATCGAGTTGTTCCTTCTGAACCTGGGCTTGCTGATCCAGGCGTCGGGCCGTCTCCTCAGGAGTGCTTGTCATGTAGATGAAGGCCTCCTTCTCTATGGAAGAGTTTGAGGCCTGCGATTCTGCTACTGCAGAGTGAGAGTCGTTCACTTCGATGCCCCGGGCTAGGGCATTATAATCAATCGGGGGATGGCCCCGGTCCGGGTATGAGTGTGTCGATACACTCCTTCCGGTTCAGAGTCAGACTCGTCAGAGCTGACTGCAGGCTGTTTTCCTCTGCTCCTGCTTGTTATATTCGCAGTGAGCTCTGGGTATTCAGCGTCAGAGAACATCCTCCGCCTATGAGAGCGTCTTCTTTTGGCTGACGGGGATATCAGGGTCAGCTGTCTAACTAAAGACTGCTGGTGCACACCTGAACCACAACGGCACTCAGAGAGCATAGAGATGAGCCGTGGCAGCAACATGATGAAGTGACCTGATTGGCACTTCTTTTCTTCGTCAAGTAATCCCTCAGATCCATGGGAGGGGGATCGAAGAGATTAACCTCGCAACGTCGAAGACGGGAGGCATCCATATGCTGTACAGCCTGGACGCGGGTTTCAGGAACGCGACTTTCGCGCCGCGGCTGTAAGACGCGCGTCTGGCGTCTCTGTTGAGACGAGACGCGATTGTCGCGTTGCAGCTTAGTGCGTCGGGGCAGAAGAGTTTGAGAGAGAGTGGGTTGCTGGGCCCCACGCCTATGGGGGCGTGCCTCTTGCGCTTGACGAGGCGCAGAGGTTTCACCTTGACGTTTGATAAGTTGGTCTTCAGAGGACCTAACTTGGGGAGTCTCGCGTTTGGGCCGCCAAACGCGGACTTCGCGCGCTGGATGCGGCGCAGCTAAGACACCAGTTTGTGCGTTGCGTGCAGCCTCAGTTGGACAATCAGAAGTTCCAACTTGAAGCTGACGCGCACGCCTCCTCTGACGACGCTCAGCATTTCGGTTGCGTCGTGGAGGTGGAGAGAGACCAACGACGACCTGATGCTGGACACCAGAGATTTTGACCACGCGGGTCTCCTGAGAGACGCTGACGCGTGTGTTCCGCGCGGCGCGGTTGGTCGCAACGGCAGTTGTGCCTGAGACCACGCGGGCCTCCTGAGAGGCGTTGGCGCGTGTATCCTGCTTGGCACAGTTGGCAGCAGCGGCGCCCGAGAGAGCCTCAGATCGGGCTTCAGGGCCATTCCCCGTCGAGACCCTGTGGCAGACGCGGGTCCTTGGGCTCTTGGAGCCGGAAGAGAGAAACTCTTCGTACTTCGCCTGGTCGAACTCGACAACTAGCGATTCGACCATCTTCCCCTTACGGAGGACGTCACCTTGCGCCACGATTTGCTCGTCGGTAACAAATGAAGTCCCCAGCGGAGTCGCCATCTCTTGTACGCACACGGAGAAGGTACGAGCTCAAAGTAAGATTTCTTGAATCAAATTGAAAAATTACAACGGACTAGTATTCCGGTTACAAGGGAGGGAGGATGTTGAGTCTTGAATCCTCCCTTTGTTTAAGGCTGGGTTCTTCAAGTGGCGATGGAGAGTGAATCTTTTTCTCCGTTGACCGGGTGACCGTCTAGACCTTCGGGGATCTTCTCTTCGGCTAGTAGAAGGAGTAGCACAGCTCTGTCTACCAAAACTCTCAAAGAGAAGGTAGGCAAAGAGCAACTTGTACGCAGCAAGCTTGCTGAAGAGTTGAGCTCTCTCTTGCTTCTCTCTCTGTCTGCCTGTGTGTAGTCTGTTGTCTATCTCTTGTTTCTTGTGTCGTGTCCCCCCATTCCTCATAGCGGCGGGGCTATTTATAGAGGTTTCAGGGGTGAACGTGCCCCCTAAAAATGCTCCACAATGAGGGGCTAACTTCCCCGCTATGTGGGCAGTGACTGGCCCCATAACCAGGGCGGTTATAACCGAGACGTGGGCCTTGGACCCTCGCGCCCTGAGGTTGAGACGCGGGTGTCGAGCCCTCGCGCCTTGAGGTTGAGACGCGGGTGTCGAGCCCACGCGCCTTGATGTTGAGACGCGGGTGTCGAGTCCTCGCGCCTTGATGTTGAGACGCGGGTGTTGAGCCCACGCGCCTTGATGTTGAGACGCGGGTGTTGAGCCCACGTGCCTTAAGGTTGAGACGCGGGTGTCGAGCCCTCGCGCCTTGATGTTGAGACGCGGGTGTTGAGCCCACGCGCCTTGATGCTGAGACGCGAATGGCCATCATTAGTCCTGCATCTAGAACCTGAAACTCTGCCCTTTTTAATGGCTTGTCTTTTAATGATTTTTAGACAGCCTACAATATCCTCCCTCAGAAACGCACAAGGGAAGAATATCTCCTTCGATTAATGCAAGAGAAGTCATCCTTCTCGTGACTGGCCCAAAACAGTTGCCTCGGGAAAGGGAAGATGTTCCAAAGCGAACTTATTCGGGAAGGCTCAGACGCGGAGCTACCCAGATGTAGAACTACTCAGATGCAGAGTTACTCAGACGCGAAGCTACCCAGAGTCACGAATCTACATGATTCTTTGACGAATCTATCCCAAAGCAGGATTAAAAGCGAAGCTGAACTCAACCACCATGGCGACGTTCGTACTTCACATACCACCGATCAAAGCAATTCAAAGTGTTTCGAAGTCTGAGCTATTGCAGACTTTCGAAAACTTTGAAGGGGGTCTTGTTGACACTTTAAAAAAAGACAAGATTCTGACTGGCCTGAACAATGTCTAACCTTGTTGACATTTACAAAAGACAAGTGAAAGATAGGCTGATTGGTCCGAACAATGTCTAAACTTGTTGACATTTACAAAAGACAAGCGATAGACAAGCTGACGACCAGTTCTGTACTTGTTGACATTTACAAAAGACAAGTGACAGATAAACTGACGACCAGTTTTCACCCATCTCCGAGGGACAAGGAAGCAACTTGGACTTTATTGATCCAGTGAAGCAGACAGTAAGCCTGGATTGTCTCTAAACAACCTCAGCAGGTCTAAGATGCTAGCACTTAGCATCACATGAGCCCAAAAGGGATAGCCTCGCCTAAGAGGCTAAGATCATCCAACTTCGCCTTGAAGTCATTCGCAGCTCCGTCAGGAAGCTAACTTATAGCTTCGCCTGAAGTGCTCAGTTAACTCCGCAGAGAGAGGTAACTTCGCTTGAAGCCACACGCAACTGCGCAGAAGGATGTTTGGTAGCTTCACCATAGACCATATCTAGCTCCGCTGAAGAGCTGTCTTCTGACTTCGCCATATGGTCCTTCCAGCTCCGCTGCGAGGTCGATGCGGGCAGCGCCGCTGCGGGTCTGCTATGGTCAACCTTTGACCAATTAAATCTCCAGATGAGATCAAATCTAATCGGATTGAGATCAAATCCAATCAAGATCAAATCTGAGATCAAATTTGACAGTTGCTTGCCATAATCTCTTGACTCTCCTAAAACGAGTAAGAGGATCAGGGGAAATCTTCCAACTATATGGAAAGGATCAAAACGGATCAAGAGGATCAACCGACCTGCCACTTCTAGCTTCGCAGAAGCTGATCCTAGCCTCGCAGCAAGGCTACTTTCCAGATTTAAACAGATTCAATTCAATCTGTTTCTATATTTTTAAGGGACGATTATACCCTTGCTCTCCCTATAAATAGCCCACCAGGGGCACAAGGAGAGAGGAGCGCATGAAGACCTCCCACACACGCAAAGACTTCTTCTGGATAACTTCACGGGAAGGGACGACAGACTTCTCGAGAGGACGCACCGCGCGTACAAACAGAGATCTATTCTCTTGAATTTAGAGACTTTTAGAGAGCTGCTTCTCTAATCAGGGTGCTGATACCCTAATACCTCCCTTCTTCTCAAGGAATCTCCGGAACCAGGCGAGAAGGAATTCCTAAGCGAAGGCGGTTTTGAGAAGTAACAAGAGGGTTCTACCAACCTTATGTTCTCTGATTCCCCGAACCAGGCGAGAAGGGAATCCCATCCCTCGCATCATCAAAGGGACAAAGTGGTCGCGCGCTGACCAGATTTCTATCGGCACACTTCTCCAGAATCTCCGAGGAGATCTACTTGTAATCTTTTGTGTTACTTGTAATTTAGCTCCTCGATCCTTTTTTTTGTAAGTTTTCCCCTTTGCAAATCAATGAAAAACAGAAGGGTAGTACTGTTACAGGGCAAGTGGCTACTTCTACTGATTCAGATGAAGACTCAACCAGGCTGTGGCATATGAGGCTGGGACACACAGGTGAAAAGTCTTTGCAAGCTCTTGCATGACAAGGATTATTGAAAGGTGCCGAAACCTGCAAACTGAAATTTTATGAACATTGCGTCATCGGAAAGAAAACCAAGGTGAAATTCGGCACAGTAACTCATTGCACCAAGGGGATTCTGGATTATGTTCACACTGATGTTTGGGAACCTACCAAGACTGCATCAATTGGAGGAACCATTACTTTGTGACTTTCATTGATGATTATTTTAGGCGATGTTGGGTATATACCATGAAGCACAAAGGAAAAGTCCTAAAATTATTTGTGAAGTGGAAGAAGAATTTAGAGAGAAGTACGGGAAGGAAAATCAAGGTCCTCCGTTCAGATAATGGAGGGGAATATAAGTCAGATCCTTTCCTTCAGCTATGTCGTGATGAGGGCATAGAAAGGCACTTCACAGTGAGGGAAATATCGCAACAGAACGGGGGTAGCAGAAAGGATGAACGGACTTTACTAGAGAAGGTCCGTTGTATGTTATCTAATGCCAGTTTATCGAATTTCTGGGCTGAGGCTTTGGCATACGCTTGCTATCTTGTTAACAGGTTGCCTTCATCTGCGATAGGAGGAAAATTCCTCTAGAGGTTTGGTCTGAAAGAACTGCTCCTGATTATGATTTACTAAGGGTATTCGGTTGTCCAGCCTATTATCATGTTAAAGAAGATAAGCTAGACCCAAGAGCAAAGAAGGGCTTGTTCGTCGGCTTCAAGAAGGGAATCAAAGGATTCAAGATCTGGGATCCTACGGACAGGAAGTTTATTTTCAGCAGAGATGTCACATTTGATGAGGCTTCGATGTTGAAGCCTAAGATCTCTCAGCGGGTGGAGATTATCAAGACCAAAGAAGTATCGCAGCAGGTGGAGAATGATGCTAATCCACTATCTCTAGAAAGTTCAACATCTTTGAGGATCATGCCTAGGGTGACACAAGGTAATGATCAAGTAGTAGAAATAGATGCTGATGTTGGTGAGGATCAAGAACAGATCATGGGTGATGTTCCTGATTCTAGTGCAGTTAGAAGACCAAGGAGAAACACGCGTAAACCAGGTTGGCTCACTACAGATATGGTTGTTGCTTATGCTCTTCCGGTCGTTGAAGAGGCTATCCCGTCCACCTACAGAGAAACTGAAATCAGTTCAGAGTCGAAGATGTGGAAAGATACCATAGAAGAAGAGATGAAGTCTCTATACAAAAATGACATTTGGGAACTCACAAGGTTGCCCAAAGGAAAGAAGGCGATTGGCTGTAAGTGGGTGTACGCAAAAAAGCAGGGATCTCTTAAAGAAGATATGGTGCGCTACGAGGCCAGATTGGTAACAAAAGGCTATGCACAAAGAGAAGGAATTGACTACAATGAGGTATTTTCTCCTGTTGTAAAGCATTCGTCAATTCGCATCTTATTAGCTCTAGTAGCACAGTACGAGTTGGACCTTGATCAACTCGATGTAAAGACCACTTTTCTCCATGGCGATCTGGATGAAGAGATCTATATGTCTCAGCCGACAGAGTTCAAGACTGTAGGAAAAGAAGACATAGTGTGCAAGCTGAAGAAATCGCTGTATGAGTTAAAACAGTCCCCTAGACAATGGTATAAGCGTTTTGACAGCTTCATCAGAGGAAAGAGGTACACAAAAAGCCATTATGACCCATGTGTATATTACAACAAGCTACCTACAGGAGAGTATATATATTTACTATTATATGTAGATGATATTCTTATTACTTCAAAGTCTAGATCTGCAATTGATACACTAAAAAAGGACTTATCTTCTGAGTTTGAGATGCAGGATCTTGGTGAAGCAAAGAAGGTGCTAGGCATGAAAATCACACGAAACCGAAGGAGTGGCAAGGTGAGCTTGACACAGAAGGGGTATTTGCAAAAGGTACTTCAGAGGTTCAATATCGGTAATGATACGAAATCTGTAAGTACACCACTGGCTCCTCATTTCAAGTTATCTTTCATTATGTCTCCAAAGACTGTTGAAGAACGTGAGTGCATGACTCGCGTCCCATATGCCAGCGCAGTTAGTAGTCTTATATATACAATGGTGTGTATATGACCAGATTTGTCACAAGCTGTCTTCATGGTTAGTAGGTACATGCATGATCTCGGACAGGGTCATTGGGAGGCAGTAAAGTGGATTCTACGGTACATTAAAGGTACCATAGATATTGGATTAGTATTCGAGAAGGATTCCACAGGGAAGCAGAACTGTATCGGATATGTTGATTCCGATTATGCTTATGACCTTGACAAATGCCGGTCCATAACGGGGTATGTAATTACATTATCTCAAGCACCGGTTAGTTGGCGCTCTATTCTACAGTCTACCGTTGCATTGTCTACTACAGAGGCCGAGTACATGGCCATGACGGAGGCTATGAAGGAGGCAATTTGGCCTCAAGGATTGCTTGATGACTTGGGGATTGATCAAGATCTACTAAAGATCAATTGTGATAATATGAGGGCTATTTATTTAGCCAAGAACCAGGTGTATCATGCACGAACGAAGCACATCGACGTCCGGTTCCATTTTGTTCGGGAGATTCTAGATGATGGTGATATTGAGTTACTGAAGATTCACACAACGGAGAATCCCGCCAATATGCTTATCAAGGTGGTGTCAGGAGTAAAGTTTACACATTGTAAAGCATTGCTCCATATCCTTCATGTTGACTGAGCTTGCTGAAGCTCCTTTGGATGAACTACAGATGGCTTGATCCCTTGGGCAGGGTACGTAGGGAACCACACTGGTGCAGCCACTTTCGAGTCGACAGATTCTATGTTAAAGTTCAGCTCAAATTTGAGAAATCTTCACCGAGGTGGAGAATTGTAGGAAGAGAGAGAAAGTCGAGGAAGTCGACACAAGGAAGCCCAGGAAACAGAAAACAGCAGCAGCAGCAGACACCGGTCGACCGGGCGGTCGACCGGTGTGCACCAACATGCACAGGCTATCGCGGTCGACCGCCTGGTCGACCGCAGAAGGAGACGGTCGACCGACCGGTCGACCAACTGACATGGCCTAACTCTCGGTTGGGCACGGTTGACCGGCACGGTCGACCGGGACTTTGGTCGGTCGACCGACAGACGGATCTGGGCTGAATTTGGAAAGTTTTTTTGAATTGGAAACGAGTCCAATTAAGAGTCCGATTCTTCTAGGGTTCCTTGGGTATAAATAGAGGGGTAGAGGCCTCTTCTAATGTAATGCTTGAAATTGTATTGATTATCGAATCAATAAAGAAATCTCTCTTCCTTGCCCCGAGAACGTAGGCAAAATTGGCCGAACCTCGTTAAATCTTGTGTTTGGTTTTCTCCTATTGTTTTAGTGTTCTTTCTTTTGGTAGTTCTTCTCTATTGTATCTGTGCTTAAGGGTTCCTCAAAGTGTTTGTTGATCTGCGCACAACATTAAGGAAGTGCATTAGGTTCTTGAGAGAGTTCTTACTGCCATTGGTGAAGATCGCGGTGTCATCTGCAAAAAGGAGGTGTGTAACAGGAGGGCACCTCCTAAGAACCTGAAAAGTCGTAGTCTGTCTCCTGGAGTGAAGCTCAGTGGGCACGCGCCAACCGGTCCACTCCGCGCCTCAATGTCTACTAAAGAAGATAGAGATCGAGGGATGTGGCACTCCTCACATCGTGCAAAATGTAATAAGGATCGGAAATCCTCCAAGAGCTGCAAAGCACTGTCGCACACGCATGTACAAAGAAAACTGCAAACTGAACAAATCTGAAGCAGAATGATGGAGAACGTCCTGTGCAAAATGCAGTCTCTTCGTAGCAATAAGACGCGCCACCTCTTTATCCACCAATAAGAGAGAGCCACACAACATGTTTGATGGATGGATTATTATTATTGCTCTGCTCTTAACAGTACAATTAAAATTCAAAATCAGTTCATCAAGTGAGCTTAGGTCTCGGCAACATGACACCTTTTTTTGATAGGCTATGGGTTCAAATCTCTGTACTTGCAGCCTCCGACAATAACTTTTAGTTCACGAAGAAGGTATTTTCAAGTAAAAGAAAAAATTGTAGTGGCGCAATATTACAAGTTTATTACACAATGATTCAAAATTCATGATGCAAGAATACTATTAGCGATCGTGGAGGGTCGCTCACTCAAATTGGAGCAAATCTGGTGCCCTAAAATAATTTATAAGCTTTCCTTTTCATTTTCCCCTTTATTTCTGTTCTTTCTTCAAGGATTTATTGTTACAATTTTTTTTAGTTTTGTTAACCCTAGGCCCATAAATCTAAGATCACTAGTTCTTGTGTGCATTAATCTGCTCAATTCTTGAAGCATTTAGGGCTTTGTGTACCGTTAACAGTCGCAAAAAGTTAAGAACATGCTTTAGGTGAAAAGAGTTGTCATGAGAAATTCCCAATGCTGATCTTAATTAGGGTTTTAGTTGGTCGGTAGATTAGATACTGTAATTGGACCAACAGACATGCGGCATTGGTCTAGAGATTGCTTTCCACCTAGGGTTTGCGACATTGGGTAGATATTTCTAGGGTTTGCGACATTGGGGTAGATATTTCGACCGTGATAACTCAGTGGACAGCAGGTGGCGACATTTTTTGCTTTAGACGTAGGGTCTGCTTCTTTGTCAGAAAGGAGGGCAATCCGAGGTGTCAGTGCAACTTTGAGACAAAATGTTGTATGAAGAAAGTGCAGAGAGAAGGTGTGGGTTAGAGTTTTACACTTTCAGGCCTTGTTTGGTTAGTGGAGTTGGAGAGAGTAGAGTTATAGATTTTAGAGAGAGAGAGAGAGAGAGAGAGAGAGAGAGAGGAGTTGTTTACTCTTACACCAATTTCAAATTGGCGGAGGAGTTACGCACTTGCCCCCAAAAAGCAAGGGGCAAAATGCATAACATTTTTTCAAATTTTACCCTTGACAAGTCTTGTAATAATTACACCATTAACTCTTGCTCCAATGGGGTGTTTGGAAGA
Source organism: Agave tequilana (assembly GCA_038442645.1). Classification (NCBI taxonomy): domain Eukaryota; kingdom Viridiplantae; phylum Streptophyta; class Magnoliopsida; order Asparagales; family Asparagaceae; genus Agave; species Agave tequilana. The sequence goes on from JAVJIF010018576.1 coordinate 25,609, forward strand.
GTTAGCAAGAGTTAAAAGCCTCACTCTTGCTAACTCTTATTGCCAAACAAGGCCTTAGTGTTTGATGTTGGCAATTCATGGCATTGCATCAAAATAATACCCCTTTACGGCCCTAAACTTTAGATTTAAACGCTTTTATCTAACTATGGCCTGAATAGCCATGATCATTTCGTGCTTCTAAGTATGTTCATACACATATGCATAGTTTGCATATACATATATCTGAATTGTACATTATAATCAAATTTAGTTTGCTTTTACATTTCCATGTCCTTCATTTTTAGTTTCCCATCCCTTCTGAAATTTCCAAGCAGAAACAAAGTTCATCGGTGTCCCTTTCCACCCAACAAGCAAAGACTCCCATACATTTCTAGCGTACATGAATCACCCCTCAGAAATTGTTTCAGAAGAAGGCTACTTTGGTACAGTGACCACTCACTCAGTTCAGTCTCCACGAGCCTGAACCTTGCGAAAAACTCCCTCCACACCCCCACATGCCTCGCCGTCCTCTCATTGCCCTCGGCTGCGATGGTATTCCGAATCACTTGCGTGTAAACCATCCCTTCCAAATCAATCCTATTAACATCATTTCTTTCCATCAAAATGTCGAGGCAGTCAAACAAGGCACTGAAGTAGGACAAGGATTCAGTGAACCGATTGATGAAAGACTTTGTTGTTGTGCTTGGCTTCCACATCTACAACTGTCACAACACAAGGCATCAGATTTTGGATCACTTCCATTAGATTTTCCAAGCTTTCACGCTTTACAATCAAACTGTTGGGTATCCTGCTTAACAAGAATCAATCTGACAACTAATCAAGATCACTGAGATATCAACAATCTAATTGGCCAGGTCGGCAAATATCAGGTGGGAGGTTTTCCGTTCAATAGAACGTTCCTTAATTTAAGAACCACCTTTCAATTTCCTTCCTTGGTTTAAGCACCAATTAGACTGAATCCAAGTCAGTCTCGATATACTGTAAAGTATATCCCCTGTATAAAGGACTTAATCCACTTATACAGTAACACTTAGACTAAATCTAAGTCAATCTCGATATACTGTAAAGTATATCCCCTGTATAAAGGACTTAGTCCCCTTATACAGTATTTGAAGTGAGGTACGCTTACAGCGAATCTCCTTAAGACAATTACGTCCCCCGCACTGGTGCTAACGGGATAATGGACGCTGGTCTCCCAAGATACAACACTTCTTCACGGTATTTGGATAGCACTACCAAATCACCGTACGGTCGAACCGTAGTCAACCAGTACCTACACAGGATTAGCAAAACAGCGGTATAACGACAAATTTCAAATGAATATTTGTCTTACTCTTTTGGAGGAACACCCACTGTTGAGGACGTAGGAAGGTTGAAGAATTTTGACAGAATCTCCTTTAGGAAGTCGCTTTGGATTCCCACTTCACTTGGAAGTCGCGGATTCCCACTTCGTTGGAAGTCGCTCTGGAAGTCGTGGATTCCCACTTCGCTGGAGCCCAGTTCAGAACCGAAGTCAGAACTTTTAGAGAGAGAGAGAGAGAAATCTCAGATTTGGTGTCTGTTAAAATGAGAACTTGGAATGCTTTATATAGCATTCCAAAAGGGGCCTTCAGGTCTGAACCCAGCCAACTGGTTCGCACCCTTTGGCCTGCCAACTGGTTCGCACCCTTTGGCGGATCGGTTCAGATCCTGACAGCGGAGCGGGCAGTCCAACAGGTTCACAACCTGTTGGTGGATCGGGTCCGGTCTGGTTTGGAAGTGGATCTGGTTCGGATCATACCTTGAGACCCAATTCAAAAAGAACCAGGCCAGGTAGGGAACCCGAACTCACTCAGACCCAGACCCAAACCCAAACCCAAACCCAAACCCGGACCCGGACCCGAGCCCGGCTCCGGCACCGGCGCCGGCCCGCCGCCGCCGCCGCCGCCGCCGCCTCCAGCGGCGGCGCGCGCGCGCACGCACATACGTGCATAGTTCTCTCCTTTTCGCGCGCGAAAACTCCAAGTACCCAAAGGGCACGCCCTTTGTTCTCAATTTTCTCTATATATATACCACAAACTTCCATCCCACGGCCAATGTGGGACTAAATGCTTTAAGCTACCTTTAGTCCCGTTTTGGCTTTGAATTAGGCAATCTTTGGACTTGAATATCTCATTCATTCGAAGTCGGAATTGAACATGTGAATATACCACGTTCATCACAAATGGAAGGAGAACACACTCCAACCATCATCCGGTTGATTCCATCAACGGATCTTGCCATAATTCAACTCGAAGATTCACCTTTATATTCTTCAATTCCAACAGTCCCCCACAATGAATGAGAGATTCAAGGAATGACACACAAAGAGACTGACTCTATTGTGAAAGGTACTTGTGAAAAGAAACTGCATAAGGATAGGTGAACTAGGTCTTGAACCTTCCATAGCGAAAGCTTTATCGGACTTACTGGCTAATCAGTGAACTAGGTCTTGAACTGTTAGCCGTTAGTGTAAGTCAAGTCAACAAGCTTCACACAGTGACTTTCCAAATCAACTTTGGTTCTCTGTTGTGTCCGTTTTGGCCCTGGACATTCTTGGTTTCAGAGAGTATCTTTAGGGAATAACAGCCTCCATAGAGATTCCAAAGAGCCGACCCAACTCTATACTCACATAGGTGATGGACCTATGAAGAGTAGTCTACTCTACTCCACTTGTATAGTAACAAGATATAGGCATCATTAAAAGCGTTAAGCTTATCCTTAATCCACTTGTAGAAAAGCACTTATGTGCACCTTAGGAATGGATTGGAGTCCAGCTCCCAAGTGCTTACTTGCTGAGTCAATCATAACTAGTTTTTCCTCTTGAACTTAGTCCGTGGGATCTCCAGTCGCTAAGTGAGGTTTCCATTAAGCTGACTCGGTAAGGTTAGGCTTTTAGACCCATTCCCCTCGATGCGCAGTTTATACGCTCTCCACTTAAACCTTTAGTAAGCGGATCCGCTAAATTATCCTTTGACGATACAAAGTCAATAGAGATAATTCCATTTGAGGGCAACTGCTTCACGGTATTATGTCTACGACGAATATGTCTAGACTTACCGTTATATATCACATTTTGTGCCCTAGATATAGCTGCTTGATTGTCGCAGTGTATACATATAGCGGGCACTGGCTTTTGTCATAACGGTATATCTTCTAAGAATTGTCGAAGTCATTCTGCTTCTTCTCCAGCCTTATCTAAGGCTATGAATTCCGATTCCATAGTGGAACGGGCAATACATGTTTGCTTAGAAGATTTCCAAGATACCGCTGCTCCTGCTAGAGTAAATACGTATCCGCTAGTTGATTTTGATTCCTCAGAATCTGCAATCCAATTAGCATCACTGTATCCTTCCAGTACAGGAGGATACTTTCCATATCTCAAGGCATATTCCTTGGTATGTGATACGTAACCCAATACTCGTAGTAGAGCGGTCCAATGTAGATCACTAGGATTACTAGTGTATCTACTTAACTTGCTTACAGCGTAAGCAATATCGGGTCTAGTGCAATTCATTAAATACATTAGACTTCCGATAATCTGCGAATACTCCAACTAGCGTATTCCAGTTCCTGTATTCTTATGAAGGTGGACGTGTGGGAGAAAAGGATTTGTATTCTCTTTATCCCATGATCCTTGAATCTTTCTATCATCTTATCCACGTAGTGAGATTGAGATAGACTGATTTCATCTGGTGTTCTAGTAATTTTAATTCCTAAAATTACATCAGCAACCCCCAGATCCTTCATATCAAAACAGCTGGATAACATTCTTTTAGTGGACTTAATAATCTCAATATTAGTCCCAAGTATCAACATGTCGTCTACATAAAGACAAACAATGATACATGCATCTCCAACTGTTTTCGTGTAAACACACTTATCGCATTCATTGATAGTGAATCCATCTTTGATCATGACACTATCAAATTTCTCATGCCATTGTTTTGGAGCCTGCTTTAAACCGTATAAGGATTTTACCAATTTACACACCTTGTGTTCTTGGCCCTTGACTTTAAATCCTTCAGGTTGCTCCATATATATCTCTTCACTTAATTCACCATTTAAGAATGCAGTCTTGACATCCATTTGATGGATATCTAAGTTGTGCAATACTGCAATTGCAATTAACATCCGAATGGACGTTATTCTTGTTACTGGTGAATAAGTATCGAAGTAGTCAAGTCCTTCTATTTGTCGATAACCCTTGGCTACTAATCTAGCCTTGTACTTATCGATAGATCCATCGGGTTTTAATTTTCGTTTGAAAATCCACTTACACCCAATTGGTTTACTTCCAGGAGGCAAGTTTACCAATTCCCAAGTATGATTACTTAGTATGGATTCTATTTCGCTATTTATAGCTTCTTTCCACATTTGTGCTTCTGGGTTTGACATAGCCTCTTTAATGTTTGAGGCTCGCTCTCAATAGCGTATGCTATGAAATCTGGACCAAAAGATTTTGAGATTCTAGATCTCTGACTTCTTCTTGATTCAATTTCCGCATTTACAATTGGTTCCTCGGGGCTTTCGTCCCTGAACGCCATCTCGTGTGTTCTTTTCCAGAAGTCTTATCTGCTTCCCGTTTGTACGGAAAGATATCTTCAAAGAACACAGCATCTCGAGATTCGATAATCATGTTTACATGAATATCTGGTATTTCTGATTTATGAACCAGAAACCTATAGGCACTACTATTCAAGGCATAGCCTATGAATGCGCAGTCTATAGTTTTTGCTCCCAACTTAGTCTTTTTAGGTAATGGTACTAGTACCTTTGCAAGGCACCCCCACATTTTGAGGTAATGGTAGGAAGGTGTCCTTCCATGCCATAACTCGAATGGTATAAGACCAAGTTTCTTGTGGGGTACTCTATTTAGAATATGATTTGCAGTTAATAGAGCTTCCCCTCACAAGTTCTGCGGAGCTCCAGAACTTACGAGCATGGAATTAACCATCTCCTTCAAAGTTCTGTTCTTCCGTTCAGCAATTCCATTCTGCTGAGGAGTGTATGGTGCTGTAGTTTGATGTATTATACCAAAACTAGCACATAACTCACTAAAATCATTTGATTCATATTCTCCGCCTCTATCGGATTTTAGAATCTTGATTTTCTTGTTGAGTTGATTCTCAACTTCGGCTTTATATGTTGTAAACATATTTATTGCCTCATCCTTACTGTTCAAAAGATACACATAACAGTATCTTGTACAGTCATCGATAAAAGTAATGAAATACTTTTTACCGCCTCTAGTTGGCATAAACTTCAAGTCACATAGATCGCTATGAATTAACCCTAAAGGTTCTGTATTTCGATCTATTGAGTGAAATGAATTTTAGCAACTTGGCCTCAACACAAACCTCACACTTGCGAATTTCTTCCAAGTTGAGTTTAGGAATATATCCCAGATTAGACAAGTTTTTCAAAGACTTGTAATTTACATGCCCATCTAGCATGCCACAAAATAGGAGACTCAAGCAAATAAACAGAAGAATTTTCTTTATTTATAAGCTTCGGGTACAAATACACAGACTTTTTGTCTACCACTGCAACATTGTCTTTAAAAAGACCATCAACAAGATTCTTGTTTTGTTTGAGACGGCTGCGACATTCATTCGCCTTATGCCCCTCTTTGTTGCAGATGTAGCAAGTTCCCTTGAAGCGCATGTTCTTGCCTTCTTGGACCTTGCCTTTGTACCCCTGGGAAGTCTTCTTCCGCTTTAAGCCTTTGGAAGTAGACGCTTTCTCCTTTGAGTCTTCGATCACATTGGCTTTTGCTTCGTAGGAGTTCTTACTGCTCCTTTTCTCGGACTTTCTGTTGTCCTCCTCAATACGAAGCCTCACAATGAGATCCTCCAACTTCAACTCCTTTCGCTTGTGCTTAAGGTAGTTCTTGAAATCTCTCCACGCAGGTGGGAGTTTCTCCACGATAGTAGCAACCTGAAAATTTTCAGGTAGGATCATACCTTCGGCTTCTATCTCATGCAAGATAAGTTGGAACTCTTGCACCTGACTGATTACAGTCTTGCTGTCCACCATTTTGTACTCCAGAAATCGTCCAACGACGAACTTCTTGGTACCAGCATCCTCAGTCTTGTACTTCTTGTCAAGACTGATCCATAACTTCTTTGCCGTTGTGATAGGACTGTAGACATTGTAAATAGAGTCATCCAGTCCATTTAAAACATAATTTCGGCAAAGGAAGTCACACTGAGTCCATGCATCAGTTGCAGGCTCTGGTGGATCTTCTTCCAGGAATCTGGCCAGATGAAGAGTGGTCAAGTAGAAGAGCATCTTCTGTTGCCACCTCTTGAATTCTGTGCCATCAAATTTTCCTGGCTTCTCCGGCTTCGGGTTAGGAAGTGGAGTAGGCATCAATGCTTGTAGCATGTTTGGTGCCTTACTTGAGCTATCTTGATTAGTCTCAGACATCTTCTGTAAGTTCAAGCAGAACAGAAGTAAGAAACTTTAATTGTCTTAAGATTGTTGGGTATCCTGCTTAACAAGAATCAATCTGACAACTAATCAAGATCACTGAGATATCAACAATCTAATTGGCCAGGTCGGCAAATATCAGGTGGGAGGTTTTCCGTTCAATAGAACGTTCCTTAATTTAAGAACCACCTTTCAATTTCCTTCCTTGGTTTAAGCACCAATTAGACTGAATCCAAGTCAGTCTCGATATACTGTAAAGTATATCCCCTGTATAAAGGACTTAATCCACTTATACAGTAACACTTAGACTAAATCTAAGTCAATCTCGATATACTGTAAAGTATATCCCCTGTATAAAGGACTTAGTCCCCTTATACAGTATTTGAAGTGAGGTACGCTTACAGCGAATCTCCTTAAGACAATTACGTCCCCCGCACTGGTGCTAACGGGATAATGGACGCTGGTCTCCCAAGATACAACACTTCTTCACGGTATTTGGATAGCACTACCAAATCACCGTACGGTCGAACCGTAGTCAACCAGTACCTACACAGGATTAGCAAAACAGCGGTATAACGACAAATTTCAAATGAATATTTGTCTTACTCTTTTGGAGGAACACCCACTGTTGAGGACGTAGGAAGGTTGAAGAATTTTGACAGAATCTCCTTTAGGAAGTCGCTTTGGATTCCCACTTCACTTGGAAGTCGCGGATTCCCACTTCGTTGGAAGTCGCTCTGGAAGTCGTGGATTCCCACTTCGCTGGAGCCCAGTTCAGAACCGAAGTCAGAACTTTTAGAGAGAGAGAGAGAGAAATCTCAGATTTGGTGTCTGTTAAAATGAGAACTTGGAATGCTTTATATAGCATTCCAAAAGGGGCCTTCAGGTCTGAACCCAACCAAAGGCTGCACCCTTTGGCCTGCCAACTGGTTCGCACCCTTTGGCCTGCCAACTGGTTCGCACCCTTTGGCGGATCGGTTCAGATCCTGACAGCGGAGCGGGCAGTCCAACAGGTTCACAACCTGTTGGTGGATCGGGTCCGGTCTGGTTTGGAAGTGGATCTGGTTCGGATCATACCTTGAGACCCAATTCAAAAAGAACCAGGCCAGGTAGGGAACCCGAACTCACTCAGACCCAGACCCAAACCCAAACCCAAACCCGGACCCGAGCCCGGCTCCGGCACCGGCGCCGGCGCGCCGCCGCCTCCAGCGGCGGCGCGCGCGCGCGCACGCACATACGTGCATAGTTCTCTCCTTTTCGCGCGCGAAAACTCCAAGTACCCAAAGGGCACGCCCTTTGTTCTCAATTTTCTCTATATATATACCACAAACTTCCATCCCACGGCCAATGTGGGACTAAATGCTTTAAGCTACCTTTAGTCCCGTTTTGGCTTTGAATTAGGCAATCTTTGGACTTGAATATCTCATTCATTCGAAGTCGGAATTGAACATGTGAATATACCACGTTCATCACAAATGGAAGGAGAACACACTCCAACCATCATCCGGTTGATTCCATCAACGGATCTTGCCATAATTCAACTCGAAGATTCACCTTTATATTCTTCAATTCCAACACAAACTACTCATATTGAGACTAGAGTAGACCCCTACTGCTTCCCCATCTTTCAACTCGAACATTTCTTCTCTCAAATCCTTCATATCGGGCACAATCTCGGACCTGAACTCGAAAGGTAGGTTCAGACTTGCAGCAAAACTTGACAGCAGCTTGCCAGTTGCAGCAACCAACTCTTCTGACGACACCACTGCGCTAACTTTTAGCAAGTCAATACGGCACGAGGATCTTGTCGCTAGCGCTTGCATCAGAATTGGCCATTGGAGCCCAAGCAGGATTGAGAGGTCAATCATGTGGAACTTTTTTGCAGAGGCTATGTTGTCTAAGATGGCCTGGATCGAAGTGAATTGTAGGATCTGTGAAAATGGAAGTCATCTTTAAGCTCATTGCCAATGAGATGTGTGAGAGATAGCCCAAACGGCAACCCATGCATAGTAGAATCACCTACTGTGCTGGGAGACAATTGAATGAAGTTGAAGGCGGCAACTCTCATCACTTCTTCAGTAGATAATTCACTTTCACCTCCTTCAACTGGATCCAAATATTCTTTCTGATAGATTTTTCGCGCCTTGTTTGAGAAGTCTAATAATGAGAATGAAGGTGTAGGGGCCGGGTCATTTGGTCCAAGAAGTTCAAGGACTTCAGAGATAGAGCTCTCAAGCTGTTGGTTCGGAGTGGAGGCTGCATGAAATTGTCCAACTCCAATCGCCATGTGCTCTGAGAAGCACTGTGGGTTGTCTGTCATTATAAGTTGTGTCGGATTTTATTACTGTGGAGTATTTTCTGGGTTATATATATTCAAGAAAGGTGATGGGTTCTTCTAAGATAGCTAAATGAGGCTTCTGAATTTTTTTTTGTCTATTTCAATTAGAATAAACACAACCGTTACGATTATCACAATGCGTTTAGAACTAACTATGAATCTTTCTTATGGGAGCCATCCATATTTTCTAGAAGCAAATCAGAAATTAACTATAATAACTGTAATAATATATAGAAACAAAACAATTTTATGAATTCTTCTTCGCCAACTATTTCTTCTAGATCGAAGCTGCCTCCAATGTAACGATAAGCAAGCAAAAGAACCTAGAAGAAGAAAGCAATATTTAGAGCCTCTAGAATCTCCAGAAGCTATCAGATGTTATCAGTCTTATTTGGATTTATTTGTTCTTAATGTAATGTGCTGACTCTTAAGTGGACTATCTTTTGATTCTTTTTGTTGGCTCTATTGAGATCCGAATCTAATCTTCATTACTAATTTACAGGGAAAATGCTTTGCTTGACGAGAGTTTACTAAAATGGTTGCGGGCGGATGGTGTTCGACTGGGACATGCATGAACATAGCTGCCGGCTGGCTTTTCTCTTGCTGGTTTGTTTATCTTATTTTGATAAGTTTTTTTACATGTAAATGTTCAAAATGGAAGACTAATTGCTATCACTTATTTTGACATTCCATGATTCAATATATAACCGTTAGAATTGATGCAAAGGCTGCTGCAACACAATATGTAGCCAATTCAAGAAAAAATTTCTATTATATGCATTTAAATCCTGATTTACGGATCACTCAGTTCTAGAAATAAGAGGAGCTGGCCATGTTTTGGCTTCCTCCCAATTTTGATGAATTTTAATCATATATTCTGTAATAGTCATATGGTTTTGACTATCATTACCTATTTTTAATCATGTTCAAGTTTCAAATATACAATCAAACCGAGTCAGTTAAAAGCAACAATTCATTTCTAATATTATGTACGCATGGGTGCTATATCAGGTTGAATCAGATTTAAACTCAAACTACCATTCAAAAACAAAAAGAGGAACTTAAAGACTGTTGGTATTCTTATCTTGGTGGTTTGAATTTTGCGTAAGCATCTGTGAGAGACGATGGAAAAAGAAGGATTTAGTTTGACATGGTATAAAAGAAAGTATTGATAGATTTCATTTCTCAAACATTTCAAAATAATTGGTGAACTAAGCTTTAACCACAAGCAAGGTAGATGTGATGATATGGTCAAACATTAGGCTAGATGTCAAGGTGACATTGCTACATATTGTGTTGCCACCCACAATATCGTCTCTTGCATCAGACTTAAATTCTCTCTCTCATTTTCTTTTCTTTTTTATTATTTTTCTCTTCTTTTGTATTTCAGGGGTCATGCTATCTGTGATATTTCACAAATATTTGAATCTCCCAATTTTGTGAATGTTTCATTAAAAAAATTTTAATGATAACACTGAGGAACTTATGCCTCACCGTTTCTCCTATATAAATAGTTAAATATGTTTGGATCCAACGCATGAGATTCAAACCTTTTAGCCATAATAACCATCAAACTAAATGCACCCTGGACAGTACAAAATCGGCGCTAAAGATAGTCTGGCAAAGATGCTGATTAAGACAATCCCTACAGAGAAGTTCGAGGCATCCTTGAACTTCATTCAGTATTGAAGCCTTGACAAGGATGTTCGGCCTCGATAGAGACGGTGAGTGCAGAGAGAAGGGAGCATTAAGGAAATGCAAGGCATTAATCTCCTAAATGTTTGTTCAAACGCACACTAGATAGAGATTTTTTTTTTTTTTTTAAATTATTGATGGCTTGCTTTCAAACATATGAGAAAGGGTGAATCGGAGTCTAATTTATGCGTATCAGCTTGATTTGAACTGTTAACTGAACTTCTTGCATGTTCAGTCAACCTATGGGATCACATTATTTCTCTTTTTTAGGAAGTACAGGTTATGTTGAAGTATGAACAGACTGGCCTGAGAAAATTGGGTTCGGTTCATGTGTGTGAGCCACACACACATACAATAAGAGAGCCAATCCAATGTTGACACGTGGATTTGATCTCTTATAATATGGTATGTGTGTGGGCCTCACACACATATTATAAGAGATTATAAGAGATTCAATCCACGTGTCAACACGGGATTGGCTTTCTTATTGTATGTGTGTGTGGCTCACACACATGAACCGAACCCGAGAAAATTTGACAGTCAGGGAACTGAGTTCTCTGCTATTTTTTAGGTCAACCTCTGGACTGGGATAATGCCCAAGTAGAGAAAGAACTAGTTGGTCTTGAACCCTTGTGTTTAACTGGTGTTTTTTGAAGACATGTGAAAACTTAGTTTGTTGACTTGTGAAGGATACTAATACAATGAACGGACAGAGTTAAAAACTTCTTTGAATCTGATGATGAAAGCTCAAATTGAATTATAATAAAATGGATGAAGTTGGATTTTATTGTAACTTAATAGGGAGGGGAGGGAGGGTGCTGGAGGGAGAGTGCACTGGATGGAGAAAGAAGAGGAGTTGATGGGGCAAATCTCCTTCCATTCATTTTTATTGAGGGTAGTTTTATTTTCATCCTCCCACTTTTAAAAAATAGGGTTTTTTTTTTTTTTCATATCGACACTTGAAATCTTTTTTAATTTGTATTCACTTTTGAAATTTTCATATTTTCATATCGACCCCTCAAATCTTATTGGATAAAGTATCCCCTCATATTAGACGTTGTCTATTTTGTAACGACATATATGAGATTGAGATTAGAATTTTGAAATCTAGTGTTATTGGTTTGCGGCTGATCTTTGAATTTTGAAATCTAATGTTATTAGTTTGGGACTAGAATTTGTATTTTAAAATCGTGTTATTCGTTGCTAGGATTAGGACTTGGACTGGACTTTAGAAATCCAATTTTTTAATTCAATTATGTACATTTGAATCAATCTAACTATCGAAAAAGGATCATGTGAAAACTTGTGAACTTTTCGTTTGGACTTGGATTCTCTATATTTTCTTTCTCCCCTCTAATTAATCTTACTCTAGTTATTGTTGTAATTAATAATAGCTATTGATAATAATATTTTAATTATTAATTTTAAAAAATAATTACTAAAACTAATAATAATAAATTTAATTATTATTACCAATAAATATTAACTAAACAGTGATTACATTTTGATTAATATTTGTACATAATTAAGTAATATTGACTAATTATATTATTATTCATTAAGAAATATTTATAGTAATCTCATGATAAATATAATTAATTAGTAAAAGAAATTAGCAACAATATTAAATTAATTTTAGCCTACTTAGGATATTTATAAGATAGAATAATAAATAGTGGCATGTCAACATTAGTAATAGTTGTGAACACTCGTTATTTGTAATTAAATTTTGGTTTTGTGTTCAGTATTTATTTTATTTTTAACTATTGTATAATTTATTATTTTAGTATATAATATTATTTACTATAAATATAATATATAACCAATAACAGTTTCTTTAAAAATTATTATTGATGTTATTTTCAAAAAAATAGATAATCAAAAAGATCAAATAATGAATAATATCATACTATAAAAGCTCTTATAAAATTGTTCTAGTTATTAGCCTACAATTGTTCAACTACAAATCCAAGTTCTAGTTTAAATCCTAGTAAATTCAGCTAAAAAGTCCTAGTGCAAGTCCAAATCCTAGTAAATTCAACTAGGAAGTCTAAGGCGTAATCGGAGTCCTAGTAAATCCAACTAAAAAGTCCAAAACTTAATCAACTGTATATACTGGTAGACTTTTCTTTTCCTATTTTCTTTTTCTTTTTTCCCCCCTTTTTCATTGTTCTGACTTAGGAGATATTTGGTAAAATTTTGTTCGTCGCAATTCAATTGTCATACTTATCAGACATTAAGACCTAACTCAGATTATGGAGGTCGTCCCAGCTTCAAGACCAGGCTATGATCTTTGTTCAATATATTATATATATAATGAAATAAAATTTTAAAAAAAAATATTACCTTTCAAAAAAATTAAAAAATTTATTTCTTAGACAAGTGCAAGAAAGAACTAATGATGTATTATTAGGGATGGCTAATGGGGCGGGTCGACCCGATCGACCCGCCCCGCCCCGCCCTGTGCGACCGTTTGAGTCGCACAGGGCGGGTTGCGGGTCAACCTGGACCCGTCCCGTTTAGGGGCGGTCAACCCGAATTGACCCGTCCTGTTTAAAACGGGACGGGTCAGATTTGTCCCGTGACGAATCAACGGGACGAATCGAGTCGGGAAAATTTTTTTCCGACCCCTCCTCTTTATTTTTCTTTTTTTTAAAGTCCTATATTATTATATTTGTGAGACAGGAAAATTAGTTTCAGACCCTATTTTAATTTTTTATTTTTTTTAGCCCTCAACAGCTCAAAAAATTCCCTATTGTGATAAATTTAAAAATTTTAAAAATAAAATAATAATAAAATCCGAGACGGGTTGGACCCGCCTCAGCGAATCCAGGTAACGAATCGGGTCAGAGACCCGATTCGTTACCCCGATTACTTGATTCGTCTCGTTGGATTTGTAACGAGACGGGTTCAACCCGTCTCGTAACAAATTCGTTAGCTAACAGGACGAATCGTGTGACGAATCAACACGATTCGTCCCGTTAGCCATCCCTATGTATTATATTGTCTTGGCCTCTTGGGGGCTCAAGAATTTTAAATTCTGTTAACAAGAAAATATATATTGATTTTTATATAGTTAATTTTATAAGGGTTTTCGTCGGTTTTATTTTCAATGTACAAACAGAATTTCTCTCAATTTCGATAACTTTAGGAAAACCCTTGATCAATCCCGTATCAACCAATTAAATACGGCCACGTAGGCAGAAAATTGCAATAAATCCGGGACGATTCGCAGTTCTCAATATCCACGTGTCTTTTTCCTAATCCTCCACGTCAATTGAGCGTCCGAACGGCTCACAATAAAAGACCGATCCCCTTCCTTTCTCTCTCTCGCCTTTGCGCGTAATTTTTCTCTTCAGATTTTCTTCTTTTTGGGGAATATTCCGGAGGGATCTAACGTGAGCCGGCCATGGCGGAGAAGCACAACATGAAGAACCCGGCGGTGAAGCGGATCCTTCAGGAGGTGAAGGAGATGCAGTCGAACCCGTCCGATGATTTCATGAGCCTCCCTCTTGAGGTAAAATCCCCAAATTCTCTTTCCCCCAAAGGAAAACCCTAATTTTAGATCCAATCTTCCTGTTTCGGTCTTCTAGGGTTTACGATTTGTTGATCTGGTTTGAAATTTGCCAGATATGTCTGATCTGTTTAGGGCTTTCATTGGGTTCCTTTTAAATATTTTTGGAAAGATTGGAAATTGTATTCTGAAAGAATGTTTATCCCTAATTTTGGAGCAAATGATCAGGTTACTAGTTCCTATTGTTACTAATTTATTGCTCATTTTTTCGAGTTCGATGGAAAGGTGTGAACATTTTTTTTTTCTTCCTGTGATGAGATTTCTTTTGAAAATGTAGAATTTTGATGTTAATTTGAGTTTGGATGGATGCTTTGGTGAGTTTAGGCGATTGTCTGGTTCTAGAGTTTCCAGATCTCCTGTTATTTTGTTGCTTTGAACTGTATGGCTTTATTACAGTATATTTGCCTGAATCTATTTATTCAGATTTGAGAAGCTTGTGGTTCAGCTTGGTTAAAGCTCACTTAGACTCGTTTATTAACCCAAACTTGAAGCACTTTGTTCGCGTTGATAATTGGACAAACTTGATTGCAACTGGGCTTTGGGTCTAGCTCGATTAAACAGGCTCAATATGAGCTTTGCAAGGGGCTGGATATCTCTTATGTATATTTATTTTCTTACTTACCATCTACCCACGCTGTTTGATGTTTGCATTTAAAAAAAGGCTCATAGTTTATACATTGATTTTAAACAAGAGGACACTTTTTTGAAACAGTAGACAAATAACAAGATTCTTGGCTGATAAAATGCTTGAGACCCTCTTCTCTTCAGACCCCTCTCTATTACTGGGTTGGTCATGAGTGGCTGCAAGCAATATTTCAACTTCAAACATCTTTACCTAACCGCAAGAGACTTTACCGCTTTGGCACAGTGGCTATCTTGATTGAGTTTGGACAGAATTCCTGATAGTATATGCTTGAAATAGTAGAGGTATTAAATGAGGAACCTTATGGATGAGGGGTGTTGTTTGTAAAGACCCCTATTGAACAGGGGGTCTTATCTACAGTTTTTCCTTTGAATTGATTAGGATGTAGTCTTTTGAGATTTGATTCTTTCTATGGAGAAAATTGGTGCACTATAAGTGTTGTTATGAGTTTTATCCTGCACATGTTTAATTTAAGTTGGAGTGCATACTCTCTCTTTTCCATTATGAGGTTTCTTTCTGTCTCTTGGAAAAAGAAAAAGCATTGTTTCTGCTTAGGATGCCCTGTAGAGTATCTGAATACATGCCCTTTTATTCTTAGTTACTGGGAATCTAGAATTCAATAATGTACCAAATTGAATAAATTCTAGTTGCAAATTTTCTTTTTATTTTTTCCCCATTATGATTCCTGTCAACTCAAACTGCTGTGATAATTTTGTTTTGTGCGATGAGATTTCTTTTTATCAATGTAAAAGAGATCTTTTTCCCCCTATTAGATCAAACTTGTGAATTGACTATAGGTTTGTGTAGTTATTACCATTATTTTCCCTACATACTGGGAAGTATAATGATAAATAGATGAGTTATCAGCTGGATCTTTCCAAGACTTTCTATTTATATTAATTTTTTATGTCTACTATTTTGTTCAGGAAGATATATTTGAATGGCAATTTGCAATCCGGGGACCTCGTGATACTGAATTTGAGGGAGGAATCTATCATGGGAGGATTCAATTGCCCACAGAATACCCATTCAAGCCACCTTCCTTTATGTTGCTAACTGTAATGACACCATTTTACTATCTAGTCCTTTTGTCAATTACTAATTTACTTTATCAATTTTATTTTTTATTCGCCTGTCCTGTGTTTTCAGTTCTTTTAATTAATATTTGTTTATATTTTCAGCCAAATGGTCGTTTTGAAACACAGACAAAGATATGCCTGAGCATATCGAATTATCACCCTGAACATTGGCAGCCATCATGGAGTGGTATGTACTGTACTATTTGCACCGAAGTTCAGGAATGCTAGATGTTAGCTTAACTTAAGAATTTGTTAAAAAAGCCAGAAATAAAACCTCATATGAAGTTATCTTCTTTTGTTGAACATCTTAGAACTTTGATTGTATCATTCCTTCATGCTATGTTCTGGATCCTAGTTTATTTGTCTTGAAAATGACATATTGATATCTTGATTTTACTCATAAGGCGGTGCTATTATACTTCTCTGATTTTTGTTATGGATTTTCATGTATGTCATGCAACTGATGCTTCTGATTTCAAAATGTATACATCCATGCACCTAAATTTCAGAGTAACTATTATCTTTTGTTTTTAACCTCTACATTTATGATGCTATATCAGTTATTTTGTTATTTGAAATTTCTGCTGGCATCACCTTTGACTGATGATTACTATGAAACTGACATCTCAACACCTCTTTGTCAATTCCTGAAATTGTTCCTTTCTTTCTTTTTGATCTGTTTGTAAATTTTTAGATTTTGGATAGACTTTGGCATGAGCCAATATTTATACTCTACTCCTATGTTAGTTTTGTGGTCTTACGATCACTGTTCTATTGTTTTTCTCTCATTATCATAATTGTCACCTGGTTTTCATCTGACACCTTCAACATGACAATTATCTAAGGACCAAAATTTCATAGTCTGCTCTTTCTTTGATTTGTTGGCTATAAGAGCATGATGGTGCTACAAAAGTTGTTTTCATCAGAAGTGTTATTGGTGTCATCTTTGACGATGAGATTTGACTGATAACCTTGATATCTCAATATCTTCAGCTCAACTCCAGAACTTTGCATTATATTTTAGTGATCTCTTTAGGTCTGTGTGATGTGATAATTTAGATATACTCACATCTTTAGGCATGCACCATATATTCATAGTCTGCTCTTATCTACTGGTTTTTTTTGGCTATACGAGCATGGTGCTACAAAAGTTGTTTGTTTGTCAGAAATGTTTATGTAATCTTTGACCATCAGATTTGACTGATAAAACTGATATCTCAATATCTTCTGCTCAACTACAGAACTTTGCGTTATATTTTTGTGATATCTTTAGGTCTGCGTGATGTGATAAGTTTGATATGCTCAATTCTTTAGGCATGCACCAAATATTCATAGCCTGCTCTTATCTATTGGTTTGTTGGCTATACGAGCATGGTGCTACGAAAGATGTTTTTTGTCAGAAATGTTGTTGATGTAATCTTTGACCATCAGATTTGACTGATAAAACTGATATCTTAATATCTTCTGCTTAATTCCAGAACTTCTCATATGATTTTTTGTGATCTCTTTAGGTCTGCGTGATGTAATAATTATGATATGCTCACGTCTTTAGGCATGCATCAAATATTCATAGACTGCTCTTATTTATTGGTTTGTTGACTATATGAGCATGGTGCTATAACAATGTTTTCATTATCATAATTGTCTTTTTGATGCTACTTCCCTCAAGGTCTCGGCTAATGAAAGTGATATCAAAGTCCTGAACACATCTTCTTCCATTCATTCATGACATTATATTGTTGATGGGTTTGGATCTGAGAATGGATCCTACAAATTTGAAATGAATTGTCAAGTGGATCATGTAGGATCCGGCACAAATCCAACCTGTTGACGCCCGTGTCTTAGATTTGATGTACGTGTTGCCTTTGATATGATTATATCTTTAGAAGAGCATCAAAACTTCTTAGTCTACTTTTATCTCTTGATTTGTAAACTATACGAGCATGTGCTACAGTAACTTTTTTTGTTGTCAGAAATATTGTTTGGTATTCATCTTCGTCCAATGACTCGACTAATGAAAATGACATCAGAAGACCCGGCACATCTCTTATCCATTTTATATCATGGAGTTTATTCTTCTGATCTTTGATATTCGCCAATTCTTTCAGTCACTTCTTAATTCTTATTGCTGGTTTTTAGACTACATGGTCCTAAATAAAGTAAGTTTTTTTTGGTCAGAAATGTCCTTTGATTAATCCTTATTTATTGACTTGACCATTTGAAAAGGAAATTGACGTCCTTTTGTTTATTAAAACGTGGTAGACATGGTGGCTGTAAACTTTTATCCATGGACATATTGTTTCCAGAGTGCATGATGTCTAAGGGTTAAATGTCCTGCATGTCTTGAATGAAAGAACCAATGTAATGTGAACAGGATGTCCAGTTCGAGTGCCTTGTTAAAACTTAGCCAGTGAATTAACTTTAAATGCATGGTCTGAACATGTGGAATTTATTTTAGTGTTCTTAGAGTGTCTTTTTATATTAGTGAATTTACTGAAAGAAAAACCAAATCTTGTATGAAAATATTTGTAGGTAAAGCTTGTACTTTTGGGATTTAATCTTTCTAATCTAGCTTTCAGTTAAGTTTCCAATTGTTGGTTTTACTAAAGCAAGTAGTTTCTCAGTAAGTATATCACAAACATGTTTTCTGTCATATCCATGGTTCAAAGTCTCGGTCTCGGCCGCCGACTCGGCCGGCACCGAGACGGATCGGTCTCGGCGACTCGGATCAGACTCGGACGATACGCGCAAAACGCTACATAGAACGCCAACAAAATTATGAAAAAATCATGACAAATTATAAAAAAATGTAAACATCAAATTTTATGCATCACATATTCAAAACATATCACCTAACACTCAAAACATAACGTGAAAGCATAAATACAAGCGTCGTCGGTAGAAAAATATCAAAATACATACATAATATAGTAAATTATACAAATAATTCATAAGTACCTGCTAATATAGTCATTTCCACATTGAATTACGAGGAGACACAAAATCATCATTATCATCATCCCCGCGATAAGTATAGAAACCAGGCATATAGTTTTCATAAGGATAATAATATGTTTGTGAGTGAGATCCTGTAGGCTGAGATGATTGGCCAGAGGATCCACTATCAGAGTAATATGGCGGTAGGGGTTGTGCAATATCAGCTCCATGGTGATAATACCCAAACCTCGCTATTCAGTGCTGCTAGTAGAGTATTCACCAGTGCTAGAATAATCAGTGCCAGAATATTAGCTAGATGTCAAACACAACCCCTGTAAATGGCCTTCAAGACTATGATGACCATGTGAGTAGTTATCATGCCCACTCGAATAATCATCGCTAGAACTGAATTCGACCAACCGATCTAAATGCCTACGCTGTTGTGAAATCCCCGCCCGGCCTCTATGATCTGTATCTTGTGTGGCATAATATTCTGAATCCCATGTTAAAGCATCATCTCGTTGGTTTCCACCAACACCATGAGTCTCTTCACCCTCACCACCATCACCGCCGCCATCACCCTCACCACCATCACCGCCACCACCATCACCGCCATCATCATCACCGCTGTCATCATCACCGCCATCACCATCATCACCGCCACTTTCGTCAGTACGACGAATACCTTCATCTAACCAACCTAAGTCATCTGGTGGTAACATCGGCTGTTCTCCCTCACGAATCCACTCATTTAAAATATCATCATTGAAAATATTGTTCAGATCAATTGGGTTGTAATAATCATCAGTGTCGCTTTTGCATGTCAAGTTTCTTACTCGCAACCGCATATTGTAATGCACAAATACTAATTTATGCAACTTTTTTCATTGCCAACCGGTTGCGCAATTTTGTATGAATTAGCGACCACGTGCTCCAATTTCTTTCACAACCCGATAAAGAACATGTTTGGCTTATGACTTTGATGACAATTTTCTGCAGATTAGGAGCTTCTTCGCCATAATTAATCCACCAATCAGTTGGAAGAGATTGTTGCACTGCTCTTCTAGTTAGTGAGCTTCCAAATTCCCCACTCCATCCGCAAATAATTTTATCTGTGAGAATACACATCACAAGTGTTAATATTTGCATAACATTATATCGATGCAATAAATAAATTATTATTACCTCATTAATAGCTCTTGCTTGTTTATTCAAATCTGGCTTCAATCTTTTAATGACCTCCTTTAATTCATATCTCACTTCTGGATGTGTAGAAAAGTTTTTTGAATATTAGAGTGTTGGATTTAAAAAATATGCTGCAATAATTTAAGCACACGATTGTTATGATATGACAGTTTCAATTTCTAGTCAACAAATATGATTTCCAGGCAAATGAATTACCAGCAGCATGCAAGTGTCTATGCAATTGTCCCTCCCATCTTCTATCAATGATATCTCAGTATTTCTTTCAGTTCTTATTTGATGCCTTTATAGCCAATTTTGCTCTATCCATAGCTTCATATATAATAGATAGTGTAGGCTTCTTGTCCTGCTTCACTATCTTCAAGACTCTAACAAAAGGATCCATAATGTTTTGGACCTCTCTTGACTTCTTCCAAATCCGGTCAGTCAGAATGAGATTAGAAACTTTATTTCGCACACTTCTTCTACTCCTTTCCTTGTTGAATTCACGTCATTCGGTAGTCGTACACATTCTTTTCAAATCTTGCTCATAGCGAATAAGGCTTTCAATAGAAATAAACTCGGTGGCAAACCATGTTATACCTGGTCTCAACAAATCCCTATCTTTGGTAAATAGCTTCATTAAATTCACCACTTTGAGGCTATTGTAAATGAACGATGTTATCATCTTAGCATCATCCAATGTCTCCTTGACTGATTTCAAAGAGCCAATATCTTCAAGCATCAAATCAATGCAATGTGCTGCACAGGGAGACCAAAACAAATGTTTTCTCTTCTCCATCAACATGTGACCAGCTGCTTTGAAACTTGCATCATTATCTGTTACAACCTGCACGATATTTTCTTCACCAATTTCATCAACAACTTTATCCATTAGCGAGAATATATACTCAGCAGTCTTCGAGATATTAGTGGTATCAATAGAAGTATGGTAGATCATGCTTCTATCACAATAAATCATGAAATTAACAATAGGCTTTCTATTATGAGAACTCCATCCATCACACATGATCGTGCAACCATACTGCGGTCATTTTGTTTTTATTGAAGCAATATATACTTCAATTTCTTTTATTTCCTTCTCTAAATATAGATTGCCAATCTGGTACCCTGTAGGGCCTTTTACACCTGAGCCTGCCTCCGCAATAGTATTAATCATGACTTGATAGTAAGGACCACTATCAGCTGCATTGAATGGTATTGCATTGTAGTGAAAGAACTTCGCCGCGGATTTCCCAACATTTTCATATTCTTAGTTGAGAACATGCTTTTGATTGATTTCTGTTTTGTTGGGAACATGTAAGGATCAATACCACGAGCTGGAATTTCAGCTTCTCTTATAGTCATACTCCGACGCAATTCACGGTTACTCCCTGATCCTGAAGGCTGCGAACTACTGCCACCAATATCAACTTCTTCTGTCGATCTCCAAGCCATTTCACGACTTTCTTTCATAGCTTGTTTTAGTTGTCTTCTTTCAACTCCTTCTAAACCACCAACTTCTTCAATTTTATTATCAGAATCTTCTTCGGTCACATCATAAAAATCTTCCTCACTTAAAGATCTCATAAGTCGCTTTTTTTTAGATTTTATGGCCGTTCTTTCTTTGCTACCTTCAGAAAGATGTCTCATTGTTTGAGATACCTCTTTTGATACTCGCAAGCATCCTTCTACCTGACCAGGTACATGTGTTATATGCTGCTTCAATCTAGTGATACCACCATGGACTTGTTTCCCACAATAATTACACTTCACAAGTTTTCTACTTCCACCAACAGGGGTACCATGTTCCCATCCAATATCGCGTTGCTTTGGAGCCATACTGAAATTTAAAAAAATTATCTGTTAAATTAAATTAAAACTAAAATTAACTAAATTAAAACAACATTAAATTAAACTCAATTAAATGAAACTAAATTAAATTAAATTAAACTAGTTTATACTAGATTAAGCAACACTAACTTAATTACCTAACTTCAATAAAATTATTAAATTACCTAACTTAATTACAAAATTTTATTAAATTAAATTAACCTAAATTAAGTTAACTAAACTAATTTAAATTAAATTAAACTCAATTAAATGAAACTAAATTAAATTAAACTAAACTAGTTTATACTAGATTAACCTACACTAACTTAATTACCTAACTTCAATAAAATTATTAAATTACCTAACTTAATTATAATTAGAAAATTAAATTAAATTAAATTGACTTAAATTAACTTTAACTAAACTAAACTAAATTAAATTACATTAAACACAAATTAATTAAACTGAGGGAGAGAGAGAGGAACAAAGAGAGGGAAAGAGACGGAGACAGAGGAGAGAGAGGGAAACACAGAGGAGGAGAGAGAGAGACAGAGAGAGAGGGACAGAGAGGGAGAGAGACTGAGAGGGAGAGGGAGAGGGAGAGAGAGAGTCCGACAGAGAGAGTAATACAGAGGGAGAGAGAGACGGAGACAGAGGGAGAGAGAGACTGAGAGGGAGAGGGAGAGAGTCCGACGGAGGAGAGAGAGAGAGACGGAGACAGACGGAGAGAGAGAGACTGAGAGAGCCGCTGCGGGAGAGAGACAGAGAAAGAGAGGGAGAGAGGCACAGAGAGAGGGAGAGAGGGAGAATTACCTGCAAGACGGCGACGACGAGGGCGACGCGGGGGGACGGCGAGAGGAAAGGGGCAGCGAGAGAGAGAGAGAGATCAGATCTGATCTCTCTCTCTCTCCCTCAGCGCCTTTAATCGAAGGGTCACGAGCGCCGAGTCGACCCGGATCGGGTCCGACTCGGACTCGACTCGGTCAACTCGGCCGAGTCGTGAACGACTCGGCCAGTTAACCGAGTCGAGTCCGAGTCGGACCCGATCCGGGTCGACTCGGGCCTCCGAGTCATATCGGAGGTGGCCGAGTCGGATACGACTCGGCCGAGTCGTATCCGACTCGGCCGATATTTCGAACAGTGGTCATATCCCATGCAGATCTTGTATAGTTGTTTTGTTTAGGGAGAATATATCACAGAAATGATTGTGGCTAATTGTTATTTCAAGAACAGTTTGCTATTGATGATGTGCTGCAATGTTCATTAAATTACCAAGTAGTGTCCTTAATGTGAAGTATTCCAGTCCAATGAACATGAACATGACTGGCTTATTCTTTGGAACAGTCACTTCAGACTTGTACTGTGTTATTACTACTTTTGCTTTTAACAACTTCCATCTTAGATGCAAAAGCAATGCATATAGGTATAACTTTGCCAATGCCGTCTACTTTCCTCTTCCAGTGCGCACAGCATTAGTGGCCTTGATTGCATTTATGCCGACCATCCCTGGTGGTGCGCTCGGCTCTCTTGACTACAGCAAGGAGGAAAGGCGCAAACTTGCCATCAAGTCTCGTGAAGCAGCTCCCAAATATGGCAACGCAGAACGGCAAAAGTTAATTGATCAGGTTTCCATCATTACATTGCTCTTTCTGGTGTACTCCTGGCTTTCATTACTCTATAACCTAACATATGACTGATTACAGATTCATGAGTACATGCTCAGCAAGGCTCCCCCAGTGCCTCTACTCCCTCCTACCTCTAGCAGCGAAGAACCTACCACACATACTGCAGGTGGAGAATCCCAGGCCAATCCTGATTCCAATGCAGCAGCAGCCCCTGCGGACCTCCCGAACCAGGAAGTGGAGCAGGGGCCTGCAGAAAATGTGCATGAGGTCCGTGTTGATGCGGCAGCAGGTCCCTTACGAGTTAGCTTTAGTGCTGGAGTGAGAGTCTCTAGGAGGGAGGCGGGTGAACAGCCCCAAATTGTCGCCGGTAGAGCTCAGCAACCTAAGAGTGACCTCCTGTTCTCTGTTGCAGCTATCGGGTTGACTCTTGCGATTGCAGTCCTTTGGTGAAGAAGTTTTTCAAGTCTCATGGTATTCGGCATTCATGGAGGGTTTGTAAAGAGGTACAGGCGCAGGCTATTCATGTGCTTTTATACTGATTATATCGGTACTGGAGATTGTTGTGTCCATTCTTATATAGTAACTAGCAGATACAAACGTGCCTACTTTATTGTCCTTCCTCGAATAAAAGTAGGACAGTATTAGTGTTGCAGATAGAGGATACAATTCTGCAGGTCCCTTTCTGTTATCTGAAGGGAAATTTACGTGCAAACTGTACAATTTTAACTTGTATGCTGCTGTTTTTGTTATCTATGTAATTCACTGTGAATTGTCTGCTACTCAATGTTTTATTTTACTTTCTAGTTGTCTCAGACACAATTTGGAACGTGAATGAATGAAATTTTCTCATTTTCTTTACACATTATCAATACTGGAAACATGTCAAACAAGAGAAACATCTACAACAAAAGGACAGCATCATCAGTTCTGGGATCATGAGCAAGAGGACCAACATCTTCTTCTCCTCTGCAGCACAAGAACCAGAATAAAGAACTCCCCACCCAAAAAATCACCTCCACAACCCTAACCATCCCATTCACCACTGTTGAGTAGCTCACCAGCCAGAGAACAAAACCCTCCCACCCTGCAAATCCATCAAGCAACCCTCCTTTCCCTGCAGCCAACACCAGCGGCTCGACCTTGCCGCGCAGCATCCAGAGCCACAGACTGCTGAAAGCAACCCGATCGCCACCCTGTCGGCCCTTCCTTCCCGTACTTCCACCCCGTAGACGGTGTCGTCCACCACCAGCTTCACGAACACCCTCATCCAGTGCAGCATTGTGTTGTAGAGCCCGAGGAAGAACACTGTGCGTTCGATCCACATGAGATGGCTGGTTTCACTCGGAACGAGTGGTTTGATGCCGAAGGTGATGGTTGCCTCAATGCCGATGCTTATGCAGACCTGGAAGGTGACGACTACGGCCCATGCAATGGCAGTCCGAGGCCTGGGGAAGTGGCCGGTGAGCGAGTGGAGGAGAGAGGATACAGCAAGGAACGAGACGAGGAGGCGAAGGACGGCGTAGGGAGGTGGTGGGAGGGAAGAAGATGGGGAGGAGGAGGTGAGTTTGGCAAGGAGGAGGAAGGAGAGGGGGAGTAGGAGAGTTAGGAGAGTGAGGCTAAGTATGTGGAACAAGTGTTTGAGCATGAGGATGGGTGCATTGAGATGGGATTGGTCTGCCCTTTTGTTTCATTGTTTGATGTCATATCTCCTCCTCTCTTTGTTGTTTGTTTGTTTGGATTGGGGGGACTGTGAATGAGAGAAGTTTAAATAGGGGAAGGGATGGAGGGTGAGAGGGGTTGTGTGCACGATTTTTTTAGCAGTTGGATGCATAATATATATATGTATATTGCTTGTTCATAGAGAGAAGTCATAGGTTGTTGGATATTGTAATGCTTAGTGTTTGGCACAAATGTTGGTTGACTACATTTTATTTGGTAGTGATCATGCTTGCCATTGTATTTTAGGTGATGCTTGTTTGCTTAGAATATGTGAGATTTTTTTTTTGTTTGCTTAGAATACCTTATAGTGAGTACCTAACTCATGATTAACTGTTTATGGAAGCAATATCTTGATCATGAATATGCTTGATGATGAACATGTGAGAAATCTCTACTTGATATAGAAAGGAAGAATGTAAAAGTTGTCTACTCATTCAAATATTAGAAAACAAATGAAAATCTATTTATACTGATGAAATACAATCTTTAATAGGAATTTAGTATGTGTTAATTTATGTTTTCTAGAAATTACAAAGCTCACAATGCCTTTGGCATCTTTTCCTTTTCCTTTATGATATTGTAATTTTGAGTTATCTTGCAGATATTCCTCACTTGGAAAGCACTGGGTAAGAAACTAGTATATAACAAACATTGACAAATTATTTAACTTAAGTTTGGTAATTTAAGAGACAAAATAATTCTTAATATTTTACTTAAAATTTGGTTTGCTTAACCAATAAAGTGCAAAATAACTAAACATGATATAACTCTTTTAATGTTTATCATTATTTTAATTTTCATTGAATTCTATCCATTAACTATGATTGATGGCAGAGTATATCTAACCTTCCATATATGAAAAAAAAATTAAAATCTATAATTTCTTAAAAATACAACCAAAATAAACTTTCTAATAATTATGACTAATCACCTCTGTTCATTTTTTTTCATTTATGTAAAAAAAAACAAAATTAACAAATACAACTCTTAACTCTAATTTTATTTTTTTAGTTATTTGGATGGTCTTTTCAACTAATAGCTTATTTCTTACCTTTATATTAAATGACTGAAAAGAAGCAACTTGCTCTATTAATTTGAACACTGATTCCTATCCATTTCACTATCACCAACCTCATCCCTCCATCTCCTCCTCTCTTTACCCTCATTATATCCCTCCACCTTTAAAGCTCTCCATCTCACTTTCCTTTCCTGTTCTAACTTCTTTTCTTGTTGCCTCTGTGAGTGGATAGAGACATGATTCATGTGAGAGAAAGCAACACCATTAATTTTTCTACATAGAGTTGCACACATAGTGAACAAAACAAGAGAAGAAGAATTCAGACCAAGTTTGAGTGAATGAGTGCAATGGATAGCTCTCCATCT
This sequence comes from Agave tequilana, assembly GCA_038442645.1. NCBI lineage: Eukaryota > Viridiplantae > Streptophyta > Magnoliopsida > Asparagales > Asparagaceae > Agave > Agave tequilana. Next base: position 52,070 of record JAVJIF010018576.1, read on the forward strand.
CAACAAGAAGCTTCCTTGTGTGATGCATCATCATCCTCAAAAAGAAGGTGAACATTGTTTTATTTTTAGTTGATCTCTGACTCTATTAGGTTTTTATAGCCCAAGAGTCCTAGCTTCTCATTTATTTTCTATTTCTTTTCCTTTTGTTTTGAGTGAAGTAGGAAGTTGATTCAAAAGACTGTTGTCACTGTGAAGATTGAATCAGATGCTGCAAAGAACAAGAGTGAAGGGCCACCTTCTGATTTCTGGTCTTGGAGGAAGTATGGCCAGAAACCCATCAAAGGATCACCTTACCCAAGGTATTCATTTATTTTCTTTTAGTTTGTATTTCATTCTTGATGTTGGGTTGATGAAATATTCTCATTTAAACATATATTGCTTTTTTGTTTGTATAATTCTTGATCTCGGTAAAATAGCTTTACACGTTTTTCTTCATTGTTCATCTTTTTAATCTCTTTGATTCAGAAAAAAAAAAAGGTTCAGGAATAACTTTGTGAATCCATCTCTACAGAAAAAAAAACACACCCACCAAAAAAAAATGAACAAAGAATTTTAGGGTTTATTGTTGCCTGTTAGCTGCAATTCAACAAGTGATGGAAAAATAACACACCATCACATCCATCTTTGCATGCTGGGTACAAAACTTTGTTTGTTAGCCATAATTTATTGTTCTTTTATTTTATGAATTTATTTTTACAGGGGCTACTACAGGTGCAGCACCTCAAAGGGTTGCTCAGCCAAGAAGCAAGTAGAGAGAAGCAGAACAGATGCATCCATCCTCATTATCACCTACACCACTGATCACAACCACCCTGGCCCTCATCTCCCCTCAATCACCACCTCGAAGAGCTCACAAACTGAAGACATCATCACAAAGCAGGCCAATGCCTCATCTCCCATGCCAGAAGAAGAGCAAGCAGCGGTGAAGAGAGAGCAGCATGAGGAGGAGCTCGACATGGTGGCATTGAAATCAGAGGACAATGACTTCTTTGATGAGCTTGAGGAGCTCCCCATGTCTTCCTCATCTTTCACTAGCTTGGTGAGGGGAAGCATCTTTGATGAGAGGATCCTTCTCCTCCCTTAGTAGCAGATTAGAGATTAATTAATCTTTTTTATGTGAACATGTTTATAGTTAGTTACTTAATAATAATAATTTTTACTTTTGAGAGTGTGTGAGCATTTTTCATGGGGATCTGATCTTTTATGGCTCTGCTTTCCTCCTGTGAAATGAGTAAATGCCAGTGGCCAAATGGCAAGCCCACAAGAAACCAAAAAGAATCAGAGGTTGGGGGGTTGTCTCTTTAGTTTGTTGGATGTTTATGAGGTGGGTGTTAATAATGGTGGCCTCTCATTGAGGGCACACTTTATTGGAATGAGGTTCTCATTGCCTCACAGTTCTTTGATTTGGGGGATTTGGTTGCAGGAATAGTTTCCTTCTGATTTTATGTTTCTGATCTTTTTGCTGGTCCTTTGCATCCAATTTCAGCTTCAAAACGTTCCTAGACTTTGTTTACACCAAGTTAAATGCAAGTGCATTGCACGTGCAGATGAAGTAGTAAAGATACTTGGAAGTACACCTAGAGGGTGGGTGAATAGGTTTCGTGCTAATCTAAGACAATTCATGCGAAATTTAAAAACTAAAAATTAACACACAAAATGTAATCAAGAGTGAGTCCGAATTTCCCGTGAAAGGCTCTGAAACTACTCCTCTCTATTCCTCTGAATTATGAGTTGAGGTGCTACAATAACTTTCTTGATTGAACACAAGTGTGAACACACAAGTAATATTAAGCATTTATATATATATATAGGGCTTACTGTACCTCAGCCTGCAGGCTGAGAGAGTTTTCTCAGCCTGCGGGCGTGGCAACATCACCGCCCCACATCTGTAAAAAAATTTGGCGGACAAAATCCTGTAAAATCCCGCCCAATTAAATGCAAGTCACCTCAACATTGTATTTTCCGAAAATACCCTCCCTCACAACCTTTTACCTTATTGTAAAAAAATTGTCTTCCAAAAAATTTTACAGCTCTAAAACTTCAACCGGCGGTTCTGATCCAATTAGTTCTTTTCCTTCAAAATTTGATCCGTTTTTTAAAAAACATATTTGCAACTGATGGCGCCTAAGAAATCATCCGTCGAAAATGGTACTACAAAAATGATATTTTCAAAAAATTTTAGGGTTCGTGTATTTTAATAGTTTTAAATTTTTTCAAGATTTATTTCTGAAGTCGCACGTTTTTTTAATTTTTTTTAAATATTGGAACCATGGTCGCAATTAAGAAAGAGATTTTCAAACTTGAGACGATAAAGGTCCTACTTTTGAAAGTTTTTATTATTTACTTCTATTTTTACTGTGTCCCAGTTCAGATCTGTACGACTTTGGAAAATTTTTTTTTTTTTACCTTTCCTTGTAGACGAATGCGACGTAGGTCGCAGTATATGAAACTTACTTTTTTTTTCTTACATACTGACGACATGGGGTCGCAGTTGTTTAAATAAGAGTTGTAGTCTCAAGTCTTCACCAAGGTCGCAGTTTATTTTAAATAATATGTTTTTATCAAACTTGTGTCGCAGTTGTTTCTGTTTGAACTGTAGTCTTATGCGACCTTGGTCGCAGTGTAGTCCTGATTCTAGTTGTTTTTTTTTTGCAATGCATGACTGCGACCGAGGTCACAGTTTATTAAAAAACAAATATGTTTTTTATTCCCTTATAATTTTTAAATAATCATTGGTCTAAAGTGTTTAATTTTTCTTCCTACGTAGGTAAACAACAGATACAGGTTCGTCCTCTGAGATCAAGCATAAAACCAATGTGCCAGTTAATGAAGAAATTTAAGAAGTACATACAGGCTGATTTCGTAGAGGCGATGAAGAATACCCCATTTGGCCCAATCTTCATGGCGTTCTACAATGAAGAATTTGGTGCTGAAAAGGCTCTAAAATCAAACGTTGCCGTACTACGTATTTTAGACAAGTATGACAGGAATACAAAGACATTTACAATTGGGGGCAAAGAGATTGAGTTAACAGTAGAGGATGTTGCCCTAACTTTTGGTCTACCTGTCAATGGGGCAGATTTTGTGATGAATAAGACATGTACGATGAAAGATAGAGGGGTTATAAAACATTTTTTCCCCAATATAAAGAAGATCACAAAAGTATCTATTGAAGATGCTTTGGATGATCTTCTTGTCAAGAGAAGGAAGAGGGATATATTAGATGTGACACCGGATGAACAATCTGAGCAGCAATTGTCTATAAATGAAATTATAAGAGACATAAATAGACTTGCAGCTCAAGACTTTACCACATTAGTCATCCTATACATGTCGGCCACGCTTTTCTTCTCTGGCAGTAAATGCACGGTGCCGTGGTATATTGTGGAACAGATTGCCAATATGCAACTGATGAGGACAATATGCTGGGCAAAAGCTGTTTGGCAATTCCTGATTGACTCAATGGACATCTTCGTGCAAATTATTGAATTAACACAATTTTTTTTTATAAATGTAAAAAATATTTCAAGTGCAATTCATTGCATAATTTTTTTGTTGTATTGATTTAATTTATACACAGTTCTATACATTTATATATTATAAGTTCCATTGATTATTTACAGTCTTCATTTGTTACAACTTGACTTTTACTATTGCGTACTGATGTTAGAAACAAACATGCCTTCAGTAATTGTGTTAATCAACAACAACACTGCGACCTTCGTCGCTATGCGTGTTAATATTAAGGAAACACCTACCTAACGTACAGCGACTTAAGTCTTCATCATCTCAAAATTCTAAAAAGAAGGTTGCGACTTTGGTCGCAGTTGATAGCCGCAGCCTTAGTAAAATACAATGCGACTTTGGTCGCAGTTGATGGCGGCAATGTTTTAATCAACAACAACACTGCGACCTTGGTCGCTATGCGTGTTAATATAAAGGAAACACCTACCTAACGTACTGCGACCTAAGTCGCAGTACATGTAGTGCGACCCTAGATTGCAGTTGTTGGCCATCTTTATCAATAACAATACTGCGACCTTGGTCGCAATTAACCATGTACACTGCGACCAAAGTCTCTGACTACATTATGTACAAAAAAAATTAAACTATAAAGTAGAATTTTGTAGCATTAAACTTTAAAGTACAAGTACATACAAAAATAATACAGTAGAAATCAAAGAATGATAATAAATCTGATTATAATTACACGCCAGTGTCAGAATGCGACTTAATCTCTCTACACTGTGCGACCCTGGTCGCACTTCATAAAAAATTGAAGTCTTTGGTCCTTCGAGATGGAGGCAACCCAAACCTACTTCTTCTGCCAATAAAAAAAATAAAGAGTAAGAATTTTAAAGATTAATCGTTATAAAAAAAATGATTAACAGGTTTAATGTAATATACCATTAACGGACAACCAGTCCTGTAATGGCCCAGCTCTTGGCAGTTACCACATCTTCGATGCTTAACTTCCTTCTGATATATAGAATCTTCAAAACCAGACTTAAGCCTGGATGCAGCTCTAAGTCTCCCCTTGGTTGGTACAGGACCAATTGGATCATGTATATTCAATTCTTCACCATCTCGCAATATGATAACGGATCCACTGGAACCAACGGCAGTCTTAGGATGTGATGAATGATCATTTCCTGACATTTCTCTGTATTCTCTAGTGGTATCTTGGGCAAAACTTTTCAAAACTCCCTCCAACTTTGAAAGATTTTCATCAGAATCAGTGACCATGTCCAGAATTGCATTAAATTTTGAACGAACTGTCCACAATCTAGCCGTCCGTGGAGTGCCTTGACTGGGAAAAGGCCTCATGCCATTTTCAATTGCAACGTTTTTGTAACGAGCATCCAACCTCCATCTCTGAAGTATATATGATTCCGGTATATGTGTAACGTGATTGCGCCACAAAATACACAGAATATGTCTACATAGGATACCATCTGTTTCAAATAACGAGCAACTGCAAGAAACATGAAGTTCCTCTCGCTTATCATAACTGACCTTTTCCCAACTGTCTTTTGATTCTGAAAAATTACCAACCAAATATGTTGATCCAGGTTTGTCATGTTCCACCTCTTCTGAAAACAGTGTCATTACAACTGCCCATTCCTTTTGGAACAACTGAAAAATCTTCGGTGTATACAACTTCGAAACCTGTATCTCATATGGATTGGATGTACAATTGGGCACAGAATTCAAACCCCTAAAATCTTGAAGAGATTCAGATGCACGACGGGAAGCAACGGCTTTATCATATTGGTGAACAAATTTCACTAGTTTAGTGTTTGAGTTAACAAAACCATCAAAGAAGGAATTAATACTCTCGGACCTCTGACTGGTTGTCATTCCAGCACAGAAAACATCCTTGAGATATGCATTAACCCAATGTCCACGAAGCCTGTACATCTTCATCAACCAACTGTCATCATCTTCTTCTAACTGATATTTTTCACTCATCAGACGCCATCGTTCCTCACAAGTGCTTATATCGCGGGAGGTGTACCAAGCATAGAAATCGGAGACCATATCTTCTCCATACTTGTTAGCCATTGGGATTTGTTGCTCGGCAATATGTTTCAGTACATGTCAGAAACAGTAACGGTGCCGAGACGTCGGGAAAACAATCTTGATGGCCTCACCAATCTGCGCATCCTGATCAGTAATAATCAGCTTCGGTTCAACTCCATGCATGCACTTGAGCCATTTTTGGAATAACCAAACAAAAGTATCCCTCTGCTCATCAGCAAGCATTGCACAGCCGAACAAAATTGACTGCCGGTGATGATTTACTCCAGTGAATGGAGCAAATGGCAAGCTCAAGTTATTAGTTCTGTATGTGGTGTCAAAAACGATCACATCACAGAAGCTCAGATACGAGGAAATAGCTCTTCCATCAGCCCAAAAAATGCTTCTAAGTGTGCCCGCGTTATCAACTTCACTTGAAAAGAAGAATTCTGGATCGGTCTCGGCTTTCTCTTGAAAATATTTGATAATAGCAATAAACTCATGACTGCAGTTATTTCTACGTTGACGAGTGAAATCAATAACTTGTTGAGGGTGCACTTCTTCACAGCCTTCTCCCTGACTCATTGCATTAACAACGCGGGAAATATTTGAAGGCCGCATTCCAACATCAACCAGATTGCTCATAATGCTTCTGCTAATTGTTGAACGATGAGTCTGGTGAGAGTAATGGTGATGTACCTTATCCGGGCTAGACAATTCATGTGAATGAGTATCAACAAATTTTGTGATAACCCAATATCGAGTTGAGTCCAAAAATAAACGAAGACGGATATGCATCTCAGCAGGACAAGCTACTCTAGTGTTAACTCGACGATGCACTGTAAGCCCCTCTTGTCTTTTGTCACACAACTTCTTCAGACCTTCCTTATTGCAGCAAAATTTTCTGCAAATAATCTCATGAGGAGGCTTCCATGACTTATCTGTACTTTTTCTCTCACGCTAAAAGCTCTATTCCTTGCAAAACAATTGTAGAAATTGTATGCTTCCATATGCGACAGGAACTGTTTCCCTATAAACTTATCTGAGCTTCCAGACATTTCTGCATGTGCATTCATATCCTACAAAAAGAATTTACATAAATTAAATGAATATAAATATTTATTAGATATCACTGTATTCTAAAATATAAGTTATATAAATGCGACCAAGGTCGCATAAGAGATGAAAACAATTTACTTCTTATCAGCTGTTGCGACCAAGGTCGCAGTTATCCGTATGAGAAGAAATCTATATTACTTCTTACTAAAGACTGCGACCTAAGTCGCAGTAAATAAAAATAAGATTTCACATACGACATGAAATCTATAATACTCCTTATTGAAGACTGCGACCTAAGTCGCAGTAATCAGTATGTGTATAAATCTATATTATTCCTTACTAAAGACTGCGATCTAAGTCGCAGTTATCCGCATGTGAAGAAATCTATATTACTCCTTACTAAAGACTATGACCTAAGTCGCAGTTATCCGTATGTGAAGAAATATATATTACTCCTTACTAAATACTGCGACCTAAGACGCATACCCTAGAAAAAAAGAATTCACAGCCGGAGATTATTTTCAAATAAGATTGCGACCGAATATTAAAACGGTCGCAGTACCTCATAGTCTAAAGAGAAAACATTAAATATTTAAGAAATTGTTTTAAAATATATATAAACAATTAAAACTTGTTGATCGGCATGCAGAGATATCAACCCTTCAAGATTTTCAATATTCTGAGAGAAAGTAGAACCAGATGCAATATCTTCCATATTAAGATCGCCGGTATACTGCTCAGACGTCGACATTAAATATTTTGCAGAAAAAAATTGATCTGAAAAGATTTTATATTTTCAGAAAAAAGTTTATCGCAGACTGAAAAGGTGAAACTAGATCTTTCAAAAAGAGGTCAGGAAATAGGGTGAAAAGTAATTTATATAGAATATCCTATAAAGAGCGGCAAAAAAAGGGGGAAAATAATAATAAACAATAAGGAAGGGAACCAAAAAGAGTTGCTTTTCATAAGGGGTATTTGGTAATTTAACAGTCACCTAAAAGCGTGCCGCGAGTCAGTGAGGTGACAATTTGAGCCACGTCACCGCAGGCTGAGAGAGTACTCTCAGCCCGCGGGCTGATATACATTTTTCTCATATATATATATATATATATATATATATATGTGTGTGTGTGTGTGTGTGTGTAACACCCCTCTCCCGGAATACGTACTTAGTTGCGTATTCAGATTTTTCGATCGTATTTTTCGATTTACTTCTTGTATTTGTTTTGTATTATGAATTATTTACATGATAGTTTTGTCTTGGATTTGGATTCGTGGACTCGGAGTCAGCCCTAGTCTGAACCGAGGGCCCGATCCTAGGGTATTACTCGGTTTGGTCATTCTGGTAATCCGATTTGACTGATTTCAGTTTTGAACATCATTTTCCAATATTCTAGATTTTATATGATTTTCTGGAATTTTCCTGGATTAAGTTGAAAATCTTCAAAACCGGTGTCGGCCAGTTTCGTTGACCGATTCCCGGATTTTTAATTTACAAACGGTTTGGAATCTCCAGAAGTTCCTTTAGACATTATTTCTTAAAAACATATTTTCTATCTAAATACATTTTCTGGGATTTATTAGATTTTATCAAAAACCCGGCCAATCCGATAGATACCGAGATTGACGGTTGACCTTATGATTTTTAACTTGAAAATGGGATTGAATTTCTGAAAACTGATTTCACCATAAATTATTTTATAATATTTATGATTTTTGAGAATTTTTGGGAAGCTTTTCGAATTACTTTATTTTTGGGCTTTTCCGGTATTTTCCCAGATACCGAGGAGACTGTTCCATATATTCCACTCTGTCTTTTCCCACTTTCTCTCTTCTTCCTCAAACACGGATCTCACCAACCTGGGATTCCACATTTATTGTGAAGATCCTCCCCATTCCGCATTTAATGCACTTCAGATCAAATCCCATCCATCATCATGACTTTCTCTCTCCTCTTTGAAACGCAGCTTTTGGCTTTCCCTAAACGCGGCTTAATCCCTGCGTTTAACCCATTCGGCCCAAACGCAGGTGAGGGCTGCGTTTTGAGTGAAGGGAATGCAAGATTCTCCTCCTTTATTGCTTTTGTCCTATATGGTATGCAACACCATTATGATATCCTCTTTTCTCTCTCTTCATTAATTCCTTCTCTTCCAAATGTCATTTCCAAGACACCCCACTCCTCTCTCATCATCACAACAAGCCAAGTGGCCAAGAGAGTCACCTCATCTCCCCATTTTGCAAAAACCCCCTCTCCTTTATTTATTTGCATCACTTTACAAACTCAAATCCTATAAATACCTTTCCTTCTCCATTTCACTTCACTTTCTCTTCTTTCTCTTCACCAAAGCCTTAACCTCCACCAACTCCTCCTTCATCTCCACCACAACAACCACCACTACAACTCCTCCAACTCCTTACCTTCATCTTCTTCCTCCTTCATCTCCATGGAAACCACCACAAACTCCAAAGCTTCCACCTTCTCCTTTACCTTCTCCAAAAATACCACCACCATCAAAATCCTCCACAAACCACCATCACTCCATCTCCTCAAGGGCCGGCCACTCCTTTTGGATTGGGGCCGTGCTCTTTTTCGTTGGCAAGACTCGAAGACCGGTCCCTCCTTTTGGATTGGAGCCGTGTTCTTCTCCGTTGGCAAGACTTAGGGCCGGCCACTCCTTTTGGATTGGGGCCGAACTTCCCTTCGTCGAGCACAGCAAGGAATCTTGTCGGCGGGTGATTTTCCTCGCTAAGACTTTTCTAACGCGGATCTCACCCCCGCGTTTAGGATATTCCTTAACGCGCTCCGCGCGTTTCTGTATTGGCGTGACACAGAGTTTATACTCGCGTCCGCATTTCCTTCATGGACACGGGACTTGAACCCCGCGTTTATGACACCATCGCGACGCGATCCCCGCGTCTGTGGTTCCCGCGTTTGTGTTCTTCTTGTGTTAACGCGACGCAGAACCCACGTCCGCGTCCGCGTTTCCCTCGCGTCCGCACTTGAACGCAGACCTCGCGTTTGAGGCATCTTGCGACGCGGACCCCGCGTCTGCTATTCCCGCGTTTGCCATTCTTGCAACGCGACTCCCGCGTCTGCTATTCCCGCGTTTGCCATTCTTGCGACGCAAGCCTCGCGTCTACTATTCCCGTGTCTGTTATTTTCGCGACGCTAACTCCCGCGTCTGCGACCCTCGCGTCTCACTTCCAAAACCCGCGTCTTCCTGTGCACTCTCTCCTTTCATAATTATGGCGCGTCCCGAGTTCCATGGATTTCGGACCTTTTCGGCTTTTCGGTGATTTAGGCGAGTGTTCTCGCTATCCTCTTGACTTCCTATTTTCATTGATTATGCGAGTGTTCTCGCTCTCGCCTCCTTTTGGGTTTCCCCGCTTCGTCGGGTCGATATGCGTTTCCCTTCATGTATTCATGTATCATGTATTGGGCTGAGTCCCTGTATTTGTGTATGGCCGAGTGCCAATGACTGGACATGTATTGCTCTGTGATGAATGCTTGTACTAGGGTAGTTTCGTTCCTGTACATATACCATGCCTGTGATGTACTTGCTGCTTTATAACATGTGGTACTAACACTGCAGGTCTCTCCATGCTTCAGCCTCCGGTTCCTCACTATCTCGTCAGAGAAGTGATTGGGACCGTCAGGTTCTCAGTTCAGCCTCCGGTCGCTCACTGTCTCGAAAGAGAGGTGATTGGGGCCGGCAGGTCTCTCGTATTCAGCCTCCGGTCACTCACTGTCCCGAAAGGGAAGTGATTGGGACCGTCAGGTCTTTGGCTTCGCCTGGTCATCATGATCAGCGTTCAGCGCTTTGTCACTAGATTCGTCTAGGCGAGATGCTGTCGGATTTCCTACTCGCACTTTAAGCCGAGTTGTCCCGGTAACCTTGCCAGACGCTCCAGGGATAAATCCTGTTTGCTGTCTGTATTCCAGCTTGCTCAGCTCCGCTTGGTTGTGCTCAGCTACTGCTTTACTACATGCTAATGCCTGTCTCCTGTTTATACTACTTGTCATTACATGATACCATTTAACACATGTATATCACCTGACATGCTACTACTTAGCAAGACCTCTCGTCATGACATGACTTGCCACCGGACTAATATCAACCTCTTGACATGATTGGTTACCTGCCTCCTGTTATGCCTGTTATGTACCCCTGTTATATTAATACTTGACTTGTGATTATCACATTACGGGAATCCTGCCTTGATTATCCTGAATGGAACAAAGTGCCACATGGAACAAAGTGCCACACCATACACGGTGGGGGCCACCTCTTGAATCTGTGGGGGCCACCTCTTGAATCTGTAGGGCCATTTCCTGTCATGACCCGTTATTCCCGTAATCTGTTAATATTGATAAGTTATAATAAACAACTTGCACCTGGTTTGGGGGAAACTGATGGGCCCTGATTAATCATGTTCATGGTGGCACTATCGAGTCACGCGTGGCCAAATACTTGGGGATCTCCTGGCGGCCACCAGGGATTCCGTGGGGTGTACTGGCACCCCTACTCCTGATTATTCCTGCCGGGTATGCACACGCCCTAGGCCTATTTCTATGGGATCTGCGATACTCTATTCCTGTTCGGGCGTCCATAAGTCCCGGTACCTAGCGGTACGTTCCGGCTCAGCACCGGATACTCCTGAACCGTTGTCCCGGGCATGTACGGGGCCCATCCAGAACATGATCCATCGAACTTTATCAGTTTCCAAATAACTGGCTATATAAGTTGTGAGTGGAAGTATGTGGAATGGGACACATACTGAAGCTTGGAACTTAGGCGGCCCCAATAATAATAATAATAAGCTATGTGAATCTGTTGTGTTGTTTTGTAACTCGGATTGTATGCGCTTGGATTACGGTGACATGAGATAAAGGTATATAGATGAGGGTTTCCTTGTTTGGATTATTCCTTCGAAGTACTAACCTCATGGAGCCATGACCTAAGCTTGTACAATCGGTTTTGCTCGTAATCGGTTTTAATCGGTTTTATTCGGTTTTATCGGTTTTATGTTAGTTTAGGAGATATCTGGTGTTGCCCTATCTACTTTACCTTCTCTTCTCTTATCAGACCATGAGTAGTTCCTGCTTGATATCTACTTGCTCCTGCATGCTTATCTATGCTCGCCATTTGGCTTTTGTATCACCACTCGCCTGGGGAGTTTCATCTGACTCCCCTGGATCCTCATGTCCAGGTCATGGAGCTTGGAGCGTGTGGATTCTCCCAGTTGCTGATCAGAGTGGCACAGCGGTAGCGTGGATCTCCAGCAGACCGTTCAGAGCTCTATCCTTCCAGGCCCCCTGTGTACCTCTCGAGTTTCCTTTAGTAAACTCGTGAGTGCCTTTTGTACTGTTCATACTTGTACATCTCTTTGTAATCTCGCAATTGCGCCATTCTGGTGATGTAATATTCATGTAATATTGGATCACCTCTGGTGATAACTTTGTAATTGTACTCATGTATTGGAATGTATAATGCACCACTGCTTTCGTACTCTGATTCTTGCCTGTACTGATGCTTAGCGTATATACGTGAAGGTACTTCTGACTTACGTATATACGTTGCAGTAATGTCTCCGTATCCGCCAGGATCGGGGCGTTACAATATATATATATATATATATATATATATATATATATATATATATATATATATATATATATATATGAGCAAAAATAACAATACAAGATATAAAAAGTTAAGAGTTAAGAGAGAGAGAGAGATCTAAACGCAAACACCAAGATATGTTTCAAGGTTCAAGCCACTGCTCTACGTCCCCGCCTTCACACAGAAGGATTTTAACTATCCACTATAGGATCTTCCACAAAGGGACCTCCACCGAGGAATTACAAATCCAAATAAGAAGTACACAACTTCAACTCTCAGTCATCTCTACACAAGAGGGAAGGCATAAAGTAAAGAGAAAAATACAACTTGGTGATCACTTAGATCACAAACAATTTCTTAGTGATCACAAAGGATCACAAACAAAACACCTCACACAAACAAGATCCTAGAGGATAGATATACAATGAAGAGCTCAAGTATGTGAGTAAAATAAAGTGTTTGGAAAAGAAACACAAAGAAAAACACTTGAGAAAAACTTGTTGATAAGACGAGGAAATGAAGAACAAAACTAGATTTCCAAAAACTTGATTTTCTTTGATTTTTCAAAACTTTAAAAATAAATAAAGATGTAGAGTTTTTAGCTCAAAAACTTCTTTAGAAAACTTGTTGAAAACAAACTAGAAGATGGGAAGAATAGCTCTTAGAAATCTTGTCTAAAACTGTCCTCAAGGACCCCAATTTATAGGGGATCCAAAAACTAGCCGTTGGAGCTTAGGTCAGGTCAAAACTGACCTATCGGTTGACCAGCCGGTCAATCGACCAACAGTCAAAAAAATGACTGTTGGGGGGGCGGTGGACCGCCCGGTCGACCGCTCCCCAAGACAAGCTCTGTCGGTCGACCGGTCGGTCCACCGCGACCCAACAGAGACTTACTGTCTCTCAGTCAGTCGGCCGACCCGGTAGACCGATCAGGGCTCGTGCACGTTGTGCACGTCGGTCGATCGTCCAATCGACCGAGCCTGCCTTCGGTCGATCGGTCGGTCGACCGCAAGCAGCCCAAAAACTGGGTTTTAGGAGATTAAAACTTGGACTTGTAAAACCCATAAAAATTCTATTAAATCCCATAAATTTCACAAAAACAAATTCATTAAAATACTTTGAAGTACAAATATGTGTGATTAAAAATCAACACATATTACAAACAATTTGAACTATTTTTGAAGTATAAAAATTTAGGCTTAAACCAAAAACCGTATTTTTTAAAAACTAACTTCAAAATGAAAAACTAATTTTTTTCAAAACTTGTTCAAATACAAAAGTAAGATATTTAGACACATTTGAATTATAATGTGTATGGAAATGATCCAATACACATAGTAGATGAAACCTACTTGTTTTTGACAATAAGCTCTAAAATAAGTTTTGATAAATACAAAACTTGAAACCATGAGCTAGAAACATCAAAATAAATTTTTAGACAATTTTGAAGCAATAATGTATATGGATGAAATCCAAAGCACATATAAATCATGTAAACTCGTTTGTATGAAATCTATTCATGAAACATAAAGATGTATTTTTTGAAGCTCAAAATCAAAACCGAAACTAAAACTATTTCTTATGAAAACGGTATGTAAATTTTGTGTGTGTGTTATGAGCTTGAGCAATCCACAACAATTCTATCCTTTACATTTTATCTAAAAACAAAAATCTTAAAACTTACAAATTAGGCTTTAAGGCTTCTCGAAAATCTTCTCTTCCTCTTAATTTGAACCTAACTTGATCCAAATGAGTTAGACTCTTCTTTGAATACTTGATGCGATCTTGAAGCGCGGGCTCTTGAATCAACACGTGCTAACTTCAAAACTTGATTTCGAATCTTTTATTGAAGCTAAACACCGACTAAGATTTTAGTAAAAATCTGAAATTTAAATAGACACAAGATCATTAGTACTATAATTACATGAGTTAATTATCAGCAAAACTAAAGTGATGGGCCTTTGGGCCAACAACATTGGCAATTTCACTCTGTCATTAACATGGCAGAGATTTAAAACAATTTAGAGTTCTAGACTTTAAGGATACGTACGGAGGCTATTAGCATTTCATATAGGCCGGTATCTTATGATATATGTGTTTGTAGACGTTTCATTCTCTCATAGAAGTTTTTTTCCTCATGTTACTGTAGAAATTCCTTTTCTAGCATTGGGCATTATGTTGTAAGCCTATGGGCTTTTCTCTAAGTGGCTGTTTGTTTTCCCCAAAAATGGGCGGAAAAGAGGTTTTTGGCTACTGTTTTGTAGGCCCCATAGTCTTTCCCTTTCAATTTCATGTTTGTTTTCCACGAATCGAAAAGTCCTGAAATGGGCTGCCACGTCAGCGAATTGGGCTGTCAGATTTTCATTCGCTGGGAAGAGAAAATGCTCTGAATTCTGACAGGCCATAATTAAATATTTTTCATTGCCTCTCTCTGTTAAGGTTACTCCTTCTCTCTTGCCGACTCAACTACCCTCTCTCTCTCCCGCTGCTTGCTTTCCCCTCTCGCTCTTTCCCGTCGCTGATATCCCTCCTCCCGCTGTGAGAACATCCCTCCTCCTTTCTCGCACCCCGAATTCTCTCTGTTAGGGTTAGTCGCTCTCTCCCGTCACCAAAACTTTCACCTCTCTCCTCTCTCCCGCCGTTGATCTCTCCTCTCCCACCGCCTGCCCTCCCCTCTTGGTCTCTCCCGCCACGAGACAACCCCTCTCCCTCTCTCACACCCCCAATCTCGTCGCCATGATCTCCGTCCGCCGCCACCATGATCTCCCTCTCTCCAACCTCTTGACCTTCCCTCTCCCTCTCTCACTGCCCTGATCTCCTAGCGGCATCACTGCGATTATCCTCCTCGTCGTGCTCCTCTTTCAATTAGGGTTGTTGGACCCAATCCCTTCTCCGTGCGGCAGCGCAGAGAATCTCCCCCTTTCCGCCCCAAGAGAGAGAGTGCACACCGAAATTCACGGCTCTGGCCTCTTAAGTATTATTTCTCTTCTCTATCTCTGCTAAGGTTTCTCGCTCTCTTCGGTCGGTGCTGCCTCTGGCCTTGCCGCCGTGTTATCCTTGTTGTCGTCGGGTGCCTCTCCGCCTTCTCTGCTGGGTTCTCTTGTTATAAGGTAAATGTTGGGCTTAGAATGTGGGCTTAAGTTACATTGAGGGCCAAGATGGACTTGTTGGGTGGTCGTTGGTGGGGATGTTGCCGGTGAGTGGGCAATTTGTGAAATTTGTGCATGTTCAATATGTGGGGCTTTTAATGTGGTAGGTTGTGATGATATTCTGAGCCTTCTTTTAAATTAATTTTTTGTGCATTTGGGTTAGGGAATGCTGAGTGGGTCTCTTCCTTTGCTTTCATCATCGTTGTCAAGGATTACAAATAAGCAGTTTTTCTTATTGTCCTTTTTCTTGTTTGTTAGAAGGGAAAATGAGTTGAATTGAGGGTGGTTCATCTTTGTTTTCAGCATCACCTTTCTTATGTTGTTATATTTGCAGTGGTAGTTCGTTTCTGGGGTGGCTATCATGATTCTGAGCAAATTTAATATAATCTGAGCAACTTATTAGTATAATCTTTGGTAAATCATTTTATGGAATTAAATAGAGTTGGATTTAATTTTTTGGTTTACTCTTCGGTTATAATTTTTTGGTTCACTCTTCAGTTATAATTTTTCGGTTCTTTATCACGATCGATGTTTTCATTTTTGTGCGTGGCCAAAATTGACGAAGAACCAAGAATTTGGAAAGTTTCTATAACCATTTGTTGGTTATAAAGAAATTGTGTTGCATTCACGAAATTTGTTAGAATTGAAATTGGTTATAATTGATGAAATGAATTGTTTATTGATGAAAATACTCCCATAAAATGTGGTAATTGAAAAAATGATTTTGTGTAAATGCACAAACAGTAATAAGCGACATGAGAGACTGAGTAACTGACAGGAGAGTAAGGCAGCGAAATAATTATTAAGTGCGTGTTTATCAGACTTCAGAGTGTTTTCTCTCCCCTACAGAAGGAAACTGACATCCTATTTCTATGTTTGGGTACATGGTGTAATATATCAACACGGGATATGAGGTTTAATGACTTTGTAAAATTTTGGCATCACCCATGTCTAGTACCACTGACACTGTTCCGTTTGACTGAGGCAATGATGAAAGCTCAGTACATAATATAGCAACAACAGTTGTAAACTGCTACAATATATGATTGGAATATAAGTTATGAGCCTTTACGATTAAAGTTTAGACTGTGATGAGAGCCCCCACAATGACTGAGTTAGCTACCAGACAAATTTAGTGCTTTGGATAGCTTACAATGACAATTGAAGGCAGTTCTAAGTCTATGACCAAGATTTTTTCCATTCCAATCAATTGTATATTCATAATTTAGGGGCTGTTTGTTTCGCCGTAAAAGTCCGTAATTCGTAAATGACTTACATCCCAATTACAACTACGGCGTTTGTTTGGACCGTAATTCGTAAAAGACTTACGCAACTCAACTACCACTCACTTGCAACCCAATTACCACTCACTTACAGCCCAGTTACAGTTAATTTTGTGGTCATGCAAATTTGTATTATTTTTTTTATGTTAATATTAATTTTTTTAATATTTAGCATTTTTAATATTTATTTGCAATATTAAAACTTTTTAAATCACCAAATAGTTAATTTTGTGGTCAACTTTTTCACTTACGACTTACACATTACGACAACCAAACACCATAAGATACAATACGCTTTCCCACTTACAATTTTATATTACCAACCAAACACCGTAAAACTTACATACATGTAACTCATTTACAACTGTAAAAGACTTTACCAATTACGACTTACAAATTACGATCAATTATGACAACCAACCAGACCCTTACTTGATGAGTACAATGAGGAGCAAGTAAGAGAAATTGAAAAAAAAAATGACTACAATTTATTTTCTCCATCTCTCTAAGTTTTTGGAAAGTTATATTTACTTTATACACAAATATTCAATTAATTTCTTTATTTCATCATCTTGTTTGATGTTCTGCTCATTGTATGTAACATCCAACTGTTAGTTTTCTTTATTACATCACATAAAATTTTTGTATTTTCTATTTGGATATTTTGCACATCTCTAAAACATTTTACTTTTATTTTTTTCACACTTGTATCTTTTCAGTGGTGTTATAAGCCCGCAATTGCAAGTTTTTGTGGTTGCTGTGATGTTTGTGCTTGATTCTTGCTCATAACTGTCATTGACACCAACTTGATGAAAGTAGTTCTTGAAATTTAATAAAAGTTGCTCTATGCAGTAGCATGTCTCTTTTCGCAAGAGAGGGAGGAAACTGCTTTTCTGACTTGAAATCTGATAGTACATTTTTCTTTAATTTGTTTTACAACAGTCAAACAACCTTTATAAGGGTTTGTTTGTAGCCGTTAGTAGCCTCTTACCCGTTGGGCCCCCTTTTTGTGGTTGTTGGACTTTAAATTTGAATTAAGTTGGCTTTGAATTTTTATCCTATTGGAGGTAAGTCTACCACTCAATTTTGAATGGTGACCATATCTTGATGGGAGATGTAATTATATACTTGCTTGTGACACCCACTATATCTTTCCTTGCAACTAATCACGATGAAAACAAGCAAAACCCCTCTCTTTTCACTCCATTTTTTCTCCTAACAAATAAGATAACAAGGGAAAAAATGTTTTTCTGACATGCGCACTTTTCTTTTCTTTGTTTTTCAACAACCAAACAATCCCTAAACACAAAGAGTCAGCTTTCAGAACCAAAGTTGGCCTGGGTCTCCCCTTAAATCATTAGAACCCAAAGTTGCAACCTCTATCAAGAGCCAAGAGGCCACTTGATATCTTTGTGCATGTAGTGCTGATGATTGTTGTATGGTCCCCAAGAGCACTTCCAAAGCCAAGCAGAAGGAAGGGTCCATGGAAATGCTTAATAAATTGGCAATGGGCAGATAAATGGGAAAAGATATGATTGGGTCAGAGAAATAATTCTTTGACAGTGTTGTGCACTTTGCAGACCCATCTACTCTCCTTCCCACATTGGAAGACTACCAATTATTTGTGCATATCATCACAGGCTTATTTCTTCTGTTTTCTGATTGTTTCCATTTGTCCTGTGCAATACAATGCATCTAAATAGGCATAGGATCTTGAAAGAAAAAGAAAAGGGTTCAGTCTCGTTTGCAATCATACAACTACTTTTTGAGACATGAACTAAATTCTCTATAAAATCATGGGCCAACAATCAAGAACCTTATTCAATTTGTACAAAACTTGCATCCTAACACTCTATATATGAAGGATGGCCGCAAGACTTGCAGAGAAAATAAGGGCTAGTGCTCAGAAATTAGAGTCTACTTGGAAGGCAAGATAACTGAAAATGGAGAATAATAGGCTGAAATGTATTGAAGTGTAAAGACCGAAGATTTTGAATTAAACCAATCTATGATGGTAATGGTAGTACATAGTTGTTCTGAGACAACCAAAGGAACTATACTCCTTGCTACAGTTTGGTCTAGTAATAAACATTCAATACAAAAGAAAAATTACCCCTCAAGGCAATAAAACTGGTTGTAGAAACATTCTAACTTTGAAATGGCGGCACGCTAAAACTCAATTTGCAGCTGCAGTAGAATCTTCTTGCTTGGTAGCCGGGAGCGGTTGAAGGGCTTTAAAGGATTCATTATCACTCCGTCAATCAGGCCATATTCTTTAGCCTCCTTCGCGCTCATGAAGAAGTCGCGATCTGTATCCTGATTGATCTTCTCTAGACTTTGTCCGGTGTGATAGGATAAATACCCGTTCAAATTGGCCTTGTGATGCAGCATCTCATTTGCCTGACGATTTATTTTTAGCCAGATTCCAGTAAAAATTGTCAGCCAGTTATGTCCAGAAATTAAATACTCTGTGAAATTAAAAGCCAAACAAACAATTGTGAAGCAAGCATAAATATCTATTAGTTAACTGAGGAGATTATCAAATAAGATGCAAGTGGTGAACTTGATCTAGGTCATGCAAGCAGACATGCACTGCAAGTCTGTCAAATGTTTTAAGATTGCTTGATATAATTTTTGGCTAACAAACATGAGCTAAAGCTTTTGGGTAAGGCTGTTTTCTGGCATAGCATCAAAAGCCAGAACACTAGGTTTCAAGGGATCCACGGTTCACATCTCATTATTGACAATTTAAAATAAGTATATTTATCCCCATTTAATAGTCCTTTCTAAGCAATTCTTTCCATTGGATACCCTTTAACATGGGTTGAAGGCCTGCGAGTGGAAGGACCGAGTTTCATGGTTGCTCCCCCAAAACCTATGAACCTAAAATTTTTTGAAACTGGTTCTTTGACATGGTATTGGTATCTACTATCTAATGATGATATTGGGTCGGGGCTGGCCCGAAGGGCCCCGGTCACGGCCCCTTAAAATATGAGGTAGGGGTTGGGGACTTGTTTTTGGCCCGCTTTGTTTTGGGGCTCAGGCCAGAAAACCCACTCTAGGCCTGACTCCCTCCCTTAAGGAGGTCTGTTTTATGTCATGCCTATGAGTCCAAATCTCACATCAAATAAATTCATGCTCCACTTAATATTATTATTACCATACAATTTAGTATTACTATAATTTTAAAAATTCCAAAAGTTAAGGTAAGAATTCTTAATCTTAGAAAACATTTGCGACTAAGTTAGGGATGGAAGAGTTCGAAAGAAATAAGCAAGAAAAAAAATATTTTTTCCCTTTTTTTTTGTTAAGGTAAATAACAAAAAGACTCATTGTATTATTGACCGTGTAACACTAATACCATGAACTAGGTTATTAGTAGAACACTCTCTGAGTTGACATAATTTTTTTGCCGTTTTGCCCTTCCTTTCTCTGTCTTCCTCCTCGTGTCCTCTCTTTCACTCCTTTCCTCACATTCTCCTCCAAAATCCATTTTTTAACTAAAACTGAAATCCATTTTTAAACTAAAACTGAAGACTTAACTTTTTCCTCCTCCCTCTCTTCTCTCTCACACTACTCTCTTTCCCCCCTCCACATCTCCCTCTCCTCTCTCATTGCTCCCTTACCTCTCTTTTCAAAACTCATCTTTCAAATCAAACCAACGTCCTCCAAATCCAACTCTCTTCCCCCTTCTGTGTCTCCCTCTCTCCCCTCTTCAAGCTCAGACCCAAAACCAATACCTCTCTCTCCTCTCCCCAACATCAAAATCCGAAATCTTTGCTTTCTCTCAAACTCAAACCCAAGCCCCTTTTCTCCAAGACCCAAACCAAAACCCTGATCCAAGGTGCTGCTGCAATTGGTATTGTTGCAACTTAAAATGGCTATTATTACTACAATTTGCTCTCATTGCTACAATGAAAGGAGAGAGAGAAGGAGAGGGGGGGGAAGAGACGAGAAAAGGTAGCGGGAGAGGGAGAAAAGATAAACAAAGAGAGCACTAAGAAACAAACGGGGGGAGAGAGAGAGAGAGAGAGAGAGAGAGAGAGAGAGAGGTTCAGGAAGAGAGGGAAAGAGCATCAAAGAAAGAAAAGAAAATAGGGGTAAAATTGAAAATATATAAAATTAAAAAAAATCTTGGCCCCAGCCTTTAAGTGAGGGGATATTTCAACTAATAGCCTAGCTTAGGGGTTACCAGTGCTTTCTTATCAACAGTACAGGGAGTCTTTCAGCAATTTGCCCTTTACCTATTTACCTTTTCTTTAATATCTAAATAGCCTTATGGCCCACTCAAAGACCCTAGGGTACGTCCCAAGGCCCTTGGGTTAGGGCCAGGTCACCTAGATTACGGCCCAGGGTGGGTTGGGCTGAATTTAAGGCCTAGAACAGTTTGGGGTCGGGTTGGGGCTTACCCTAGGCCCAGCCCATTGTCATTCCAATGGTATCACGACCACCAAAAACCTCATCATTTAAATATAAAATAAGTTAAACGTCCATGTTTATTCTGCCTTTCCAAGTGACTCATGTTTATGTTGGGGCCTCTTTGATAGCCTAAATGCCTGTGAAATTTTAAGATTCCTTCAGATGCGTTGCTTGGCCCACCAACCCATAAGCATGAGCTTTTGAATGAAGTGGTTATCTAGCAATGTTAGAGGTTATGCAAATCCTTGAACTCCCATATTTCTAAGTTTTGGTGCACTTTAATATGGTATCAAAAGCCACCTAAGTCAAAGTGAATTTAAAAAGCAAATATATATATATATATATATATATATATATATATATATATATATATATATATATATATATATATATTAAAAAAAGGTTTGTTGGGCAACAAGATTTCAACCCCGTAATAATTAAGAAGTAAATGTGCTTGCTTATTAGGAGTGACAGGATAAATATAAATCCCTCTAACACTTCCCGCATATTTAATCTCACAAGATTGAGCACCTTTCTTATGGGCCACCACCAAAACCTGGGCTTTCAGTGGGCACTACTTTCTTACACCTAGAAGTTATGATGAGGGTTGAGGGATTTACATATATCTTCAAACTTCAATAACAGAAACTGAGCACTCACAGATTGTTCGTAGAGAGGAACTCAACTCTACTGGAAAGTCAAGAATGCATAATAAGGATGAAGCATGCACATGATTTACATTTGTCTTCTAACAACTTCAATAACAGAAACTGAACCCTCACATATTGTTAGTAAAGAGGAACTCAACTCAGCTCTACTGGAAAGTCAAGAATACGTAATAGGATAAAGCATGCACATGATATCGAGTTCAGAATTTACCTGGATATCAATATCAGTTTGCCCACCTTGAGCACCCCCAAGAGGTTGATGAATCATTATCCTGGAGTTTGGTAAGCTATATCTTTTCCCTGCATTGTTTAGTACGTAAAAGGAAGGAACCATAATTATCAAAATAAAACCACCGACTCAAAAAGGAACAAAAAAAGGACAAAAATAATAACTAGTAATACTTAGTAGTAATATCGAAGTAGTACCTTTAGTGCCAGCACTTAAAAGGAAAGCTCCCATACTGTTATTGCATCACCAAGTACATGGACAGAAAGTCAGTGACTTGATGGCGATTGCATATAATCAAAGCATTTAATGTTAGACCTATCAAGCTACTATCATGCTGCATGACATGTTGACAGCAAACCATGACTAAGAGTAATAGACAAAAGATTAATCCCTTTCCAGCATGAATACGCAGCAAGAGCATCAATAAGTGAACCCAAGCAAGAAATCATTCCATGCATAAATTTTGTTGTTGTTCATTACATTAAATTGTGTACAAAAATATAGATTGCTGAGTTGATTCCACACAAGGATCACAGAGCTCAAACAATGTCCAAAGAAATAAACTCCAAGGCCTTGTTTGGCTAGAAGAGTTGGAGAATTGGGGTTAAATCACAATTCCAAAAAGAGTTACAAACCAACTCTTACACCAACAAGCCTTTGCCCTCAAAAAGGAGGGGGCAAAGTGCAAAAAAATCTCTCTTTTCTTCGAACTTTGCCCTTTGATGAGACGTCTCCAACTCTTCTAAATTTTAAGTATTTGGAAGAATAAGCAAGAGTTGGGGGGTCTAACTCTTGTAGCCAGTGTTCTAAATGGAGGCCATAGCGGCTACATCGGCCGGGAAAATTTATCGGGGATGGGGATATACCGGGGACATATCGGGGATATTTTAAAAAATCGGATGTCAAAATCGAACTGTAAAGATACATATCTTCTTATCTTAAATTGTATCTCAATAAGACAATATATGCATAAATTATATAAAGCTACATAAAACATCATACTTATATGTTTAAGATATACTTAACTCGATAAATTGCATTAAGCTTATAAATGCATAATCACTATCCAAGTGTAGAATCTTCACAAATGTCATATTGCCACATCGCTTGAATTACCCAAATATCTAACTTAGAAATTGAGTGTGAACGCTATATCGGGTCCAAAATCGCCGAAATTGTGGCCGATATATCGGGTCCATGCCGATTTATCGGCGATTTTGGGTGAAAATCGCTATATCGGTTTGAATGTACCAAATCATTGCGGCTAGGTGCCGTAAACGCAATAACGGCGCAATACCGAGGTTATATCGAGGATATTTAGAACACTGCTTGTAGCCAAACAAGGCCCAAATGTCGAGTATTGACCTTCTAGCTATCCTCATGTTTCTTCTGGTACAAATAGAAAAGGTTGTAGAAAAGGATAATTCAGCTTCTTGTCTGGATGTGGAGGGTTAAAACGGCAGAGGGAATGATGTGAAGAAAAAATGTGTTTCACCATCTATCAAATCTTAAGAAGCTCCACTCCCTCCACTGACCTTTGCTGCTTTGCCAACAAGCCCAAGCATATTCCATCTTCCTCAGATTTGAGGAGCCATCCCTTCTCAACATCATCGATCTCATCAACACAGATTAAGTCTCCATCTTTATAGTTGAGAAAGGTTAAATCCCGATAATTATCAGAAGAGTTTGCTCTACTCTTGGCCTTCTACATTTTTAACTTTTTTTTCATTTTTATCTTGCATCTCCTCTAGACTTATTGGTTTTGTCAAAGGGGAATTCAAAAGGTTGTTCCTTGAGTGCACAAGCTATCTGCATAAGAAAAAGGTAGGTCTGCCTACCTGCCAAATGACCTTCAAGGACTTATGACCAGGCACTCTCTCATTCTTATATTTATTTCAGAAAAAAAAAATTGACCTCCTCGAAAAAGGTTGGCACCATGTTCACAGACGAACAAAAATTCTTGATTAATTCTTTTGATCGAACTTTCTTGACTTCGAGTCATGTTCCAAAGCCTACCACATCTTCAATGGGAAGAGAATACAGTAATGATCATGATGATGGTGACCTCTTGTTATATAATAGAGTATGTGGTAGCCATTCCCCAAAGAGAATGCCATTACATAATGAATCTATTTGATTCGAACACATCCGTAATGGCTCTTATACCTGAGTTAATGTTGTTTCTTGGATATTGCAAAAAACGGCATTAGAGTGTCCCCAGGTACAGCTAGTATGTTACGGAGATGATGAAGATAGTTGAACAAGACTGGCTGAGGATGGGTAATACCCAATGTCATAGACTGAGGATAGCTGAACAAGACAGGCTGACTAACGAATGACTAATGAATCTCATTTGTTTTCAAGGACAAACTCGAGTGTAGTATATTCATTGAATACTGGATGATATTTCAATTGAGCCAAATAACAGAGATCCACAGGAAAGAAGTTCCACAAGAAAGCTTTCAATTTTCTAATTAAGGATCACTAACATTTAAAGATGATGGTGGTGTTTTATTCAGAATGTTTGTCATTTATCTCAAAATACATATTATGCTTATGATAAACAATGCCGTTAGGGAAAAAAATTATCGTTCTCTGGATCTCAACAGGTTAAGGGTCTCATAAAATAAGACGCAAAAAATAAAAATTATTAGTCATAAGAAAACAATGAAAAAGAAAGGGGTTATAGCAGATAGCATATAGTTGCTTCCACCAGTAAATGTTTGTGTCAGTGACAAAAATAGCAGTATGTTTCTAAAGGTTGTTAATGCAGAAGGCAATATCAGATCGGCTGATTAGATTGCTCAGGTGATAAAGTTCATCTAAGAAGTTGATTATCAAAATGTGTTCTGTAAGCTCAATATTTTGCCATTTTTGGACACCTTGCATGGTCATATATTTCAATCCCGCTTCTTAGAATATATATGCCACAAAGAATGAAAGCAAATAAAGTTATATAAATTTGTAAGAAAAGATCAAAAATATTGCAGGATATTTGATGAGAAATGTTCAGCTCAAATTGCAGCTTGAAGTTTCTCTTTGTTGTCAATACACACTTAAGCAATCGCAATGCTGTGAGCATTCGAGACTCAAGAGCTTGAAGCAGCATCTTATTAGTATGGACATTAGTCAGTAATGAGAAACAGAATAGTTATACACACATTTGTACGAGAAAGGGTCTGAAATGAGAGATGAAAAAGATTAACTATTTACATTATTTCATTTATGTTTATGAGGTTCTTTAAATTCCTGACACTGACCAACCATGCTTTCATCTAATTTTGGATATGTGAGGCTTCATGACTGAAAAAGAAAAGATGGCTGTCTACCAGAAAAATGAATTGATGAGGAATTAACTCTATCAAGTGGCATACTACATTCTCGATCAGGGAAAGCATAACAAACCATTTCAATGCTAGGGATGGTCTCTGAATCAAGTAAACCTCAAATACTGACATTTCATGAGTCCTCAAAGAGTAATATACATTTTTCGCTTCTAGAACAATTGGTTTTAATAGTGATTGACTATAATCCAAGCTCTTAATGTGAACATAACTCGGGTTGCAGCATAAAATGAGATATCCATTGAAAGAAACAAGTTTATAAAGAGGCACTTTAAAAGATTTCAGAAGTGTGAAGGGCACCGGCAGTTTGCTAGTCTGTCTTTTTTCAGTTATGGCGGAGTTTGCATATTGTGATTAATTGTGCAATAAAGGGATGACAAACAGAAAAGTCTTTTCATTTTATTCATCATCCAACCTCCATAAGTTACCCTCAGTGATCATGATTCTTTGCGTGAGAGAAGAAAGATGGACTAAGAGGTTTGTGTATTCTCTCTACCCGTCTTTGTAACACAACCTTCAAACTTAGTATAAATCTAACCAGACCATCCTCGTCCTCTATAGTAAGTGACTGTTTAATCCACTCAACTAGAAGGAACAGAGCGAGCACACAAAGAACTTGCTGTTTGTGCATAAAAATCATCATACAATCATAGGGTCTCCACAAAAAAGAAACTCATCGCAAAGAAGGGAATAATTATGAACCAAAGTCCTTTCAGTTTGTTCGTCATCCACCTCCAAACTTTACCCTCAGAAATCATGATTCTTTGCATGAAAGAGGGCTGATGGACCAAGAGGCTTGTGCGTTCTCCCTACTGGTTTGTAACAAAACCTCCAAAAGTCTAACTAGAACATCCTCATCCTCTATTGCTAGCAAGTCCTTAGGAAAGAACGGAGCAACTAGCAAGCACACACAGAATTTGCTACTTGCGGATAGAAGCATCATACATCACCACCATAGGTCTCCACAAAAGAAACCCAATGCAAAGAAGGGGATAACTATATGATGTATTGGAGGTGATACTTATAATTCCCTAATGGCACACGAGCACTAGGGTTTACCTTTAATTTCGAGAACCAAGGCCATAGGCCATTGTATCACAGGTGGCAATAACTATGAAGGCAATTGGTGTTTTTTATTCAATGGTTGGACAATGAATACTTCCAAACTTTTCATTTGAACCCAAGTCAATGGCCAGGTCACACTGATGAATTTGATTATCTAGGCAATCGAGCATGTATTGACTACTGATCTTAGAGTGTCGCATGAATTTCTGTCTATAGCTAGATATTAATCTTTGTCACAGCCTCATTGAATTGTATATCAACAATTTCCCATTTTGCTTCTTTATTTAGTGTAGCAACTCCTCCCATAAGATATCAGCATCACTCCATGTGTCAAAGCTCATGAGGTGAAAGATAACGCCTATGCACATATATTTCTTGTTTAGAGAGTATCAGAAAGTAGGTTTCATCAGTAACTATATATACAGTACAAACATCAATTTGTTTTCAGAAGTGGACCTTGAACCCATGAAAAATGAGAGAGTGGGATCATAACAGTAGCAATCCCACAGTTCCAAGAAGTTGCGTGCATGATAAATCCATTTATCCACCATGAGAAGATACTTCTCATTTATACTCTTTACCAGTGTCATCCACCGTTACCGAACCTTCCCTTGCATTTTTACTCTAAAACAGTAGGAATTCCCATAAAATTTAATGATTTGAATCAAACCCTCCCTTCACACCACGGACAAAACTTGTCCTTCACTATTGAGTAAAGTCGTGACTAAACAAACAGATACGAATTTTAGTTAAGAGCGGCGTTATAATCTACAAGACACACTTTAAAAAAGAGCATGTAATTGACAATAAGATCAAACATAAACAAATAAATATGCAACATACCCCCAAGAACATTTGAAGGGAATTTGTTATAGGAGCATCAGAATGTAAGGACCAATAAATAAATCATACCAACTACGCCATTGGAACTATAAAAAGTTCTATAACTGTACAATTGTCACAAGCTAAAGTCTATACCAAATGATAAAGGTCACAAGCTGCCATATCCTTACCTGGCGGCCAATCCAACACAAACAGTAGAAACATCTGGCCTAATGTGCCTCATTGTGTCAAATATTGCCATACCTAAAATGAAGGACATGATCCAATTGCAGTTGTAAGAGACATGTCATTTCATTTTAATTAGACTGTAATACGGGAGAAGTAAGAAGAAAGTCATTACCAGCAGTCACCGAACCTCCTGGCGAATTCACATACATGACAATATCCTATCAAGCGTAGCGATTCGCATATCAAGATAAGTGTCAATTTAAGAATGCTTTAAGCTTGAGATTGTTAACAGAACGGATGAAATACTAAACAGTAGCAAAAAGATTGTAACAATATTAACAAATGAAAATATACAATGAATATAACAGTTGATAAAAAAACTAGATAATATAGTTGGGAATAAACAAATGCAACAATCAAATAGTACTTTTCTTCAAGATATAAATATATTTCGATTCACTCCCCATATCTTATAGTCATATTAGAAATGTACCTACCAATTCAGAATCATGATTATTGTGATTATTGAAGGAGACTTGGATACCGAGAACAAGAAGAATCAAGATTTTGTTTTCCTTTAAAACTCATGTTTTTTTCTTTTTTTAACAAAGGTCATAACGTAGTCTTGAACCCGGGATCTCCCATAACCAAACCCCTATTTTACGAAGGCACCAGTCCTTAGAGGCTAAAAATCATAGTAGTTAGTCACGAAAAGAATTTACTAGAAAAAGTATAGTTTCAGAAATGAAATTTTCATTCAGTTTCACATTTGAACATGAACTTTCCATTGCATAGCTAAGATTTCATGTCCCACTGAACACAAAATGTTACAAAAAGGATGCCATAGTCACAACAATGTACTAATGATTATATTAGCATGCATCCCAACTAAGAACAGTTCTGGTTTCAATTATTATCAAGGCTTGCATGCAATCTGTAAGCTTTAATTTGTCAAACCAACTCATGGAAGAAAGGATATGAAGAGGGCTTACACAACAGACGATGAAAGCTTTTCTTAAATGATGTCACAAGGAAAAGGATATAAAATACACATTTCGGAAATGGATTATCGGCTATGCCTGTGTGCATTGACTACTTATTTCTCAACATTTTTTTTGATGACACGCTGAAATCACTTTATTACCTACTCCACCCACATAGATTAGAGAGTTGTAGTGTTCTATTTTAGCATCAAGGACCAAGCCATGAACTTTAAAGGTTTTTAACACCCCCAATAACCTAAAAACTTACTAGCTCAACATAAAAACATCTGATTTCTAAACAACATAAAACCCTGAAAAATAAGAAAGATGAGACCTTGGTAGGATCGACGGCATCAAGATACAGCAGCTGCCCCACGATGATATTCGCCATGTCATCATCCACAGCACCACCACACCTTATTATCCTCTACAATTTCAGGGGGAAGAACTCATAAAAATCAAAGTTTTACTAACTTCACAGTAAATCAACCGAAAAAGGAGAGAGAGGAACCCTACATGCTGAAAGAGCTGGCTGACGACGCTCTGGAAGCGCTCCTGGACCATAGGTGGCGGGCCCTGGCCGCCCTGTGCCTCCACCGGGAAGTAGGGCGACGACGGTATTTGCAAGTCCTTCCTGAAAGAAACCACCAATTACAAAAAAAATCACAACTTTTTTCTGGGTTCTGTCACAAATCTGAGAAGTTACAGTCGAGGCTGACCTAATTGACCAAATCCCCGTTCCCTGATTGGGTTGCGGAATCCATAACGGATTAGAATAGACTGCCCTCGTCGTTGTTGTACCGGCAGCGAACCTCTTGCTGTTGTTGGAAGAGGAGAGAGAAGGAAGGAATAGGAGGTGTTGGGGTTTAGGGTCTCTGGAGGTGGTTTTGAGAGGGGAAGAAGCTGCTGCTACTGTTGCTGTCATTGACGCTGCAACACAAGATGAATTCGCCATTGCTGTCCCCTCCCTCTCCCTCTCCCCTTCTTCTTCTTCTTCTTCTTTCTGTGTAGCTTGTTTCGCTCCCCTTATCCGATAAGTTTCAGAGAAAAGACGCCTCCTTTTTATGCCGGAACAATCAAGGTAGGAGGCTTGAAGAGGGGAGAGAGACTTGTTCCTTTCAGTTCAGGCCCGGTTTGGCCCCCACCCTGTGCACATTCTTTATGGCACATTAAACCCTATCAACTATTTTCACGTAAGACATTGAGAAAAATATTGAGATTTGTGAAGTGTATGATAAATTGAAATTTTCTTTTTTTTGGATATTGATTAGAAAAATATTGAGAAACTCGATATTATTTTTTTTTCTCTATAAATTTAGGTAATTTGCAATTTATTATTTCATCCGTTGACCAACTCATAGACCTGTAAATTGACCAACGTTCAAGTTTTGTTGTATGCAGTGATTTGATTTTTCATCACATCTTATTTAAACAATTAATTAACCTTGGAGACTTTCTAAAATGAATCCCCCACAATTGTACTAGAACTAATATTAAATTGAGTAGTACAAATTTTAAAATCAACTCTTTGAATAAACTGACGATATCCAGAATAAGCCAAGTAAGACGCACAATCTACGTTGAGTCGTTTCTTGTTAAAAATGTAACAATATCATTACTCCTTCAAATAATAATCCACCATCTTCAATGTTTATTACAACTGATTGTAAATTGAAAGAAAATTTAAAAATACACAAGTATTTCCGTTGGCAGATGTGGATGTGGATGACTACTTCGTTGACCAACCAACTTCATCAAGACCCTACTCTTGAATGATTTTTTCAGCAGCAACCGACAGAATGAGAAGGACATCAAACCGTGCATCAAATATCCGAGTTGTTTCATTTAAACATATCTCAACTTTGTACCATTTCCCTCTTGAACATCCTGTTTGTAATCAAAGCTCCAAACAAGTAAACAGTTACGTACCACAACAAGTAATATATAAAGCAACGTCAATAAATCTAAGCAAAGTTACAATTTATATTCAAGTTAGACTAGTACACGAACATAAATAAACATTAATAAACACAATTTAAGACTACCATAACCACATACACAAGTACTAAATTCTTAGGGCTCAGATCATATTGAAAAAAGATTCATAGTACCATTCATGAAGATGGATTTCCAAGAAGGAGAAAGAAATTGATCGACATGGCTCTCAGTATGAATGATTTCCAACCAACAAAGTATGAAGGGGTTTCAATCAAGACTGATTGACATCCAACCAACCAACACGTGAAGGGGTTCCAATCAAACATGAGACTCCATCCACCGTCATCAAAACATTCCCAACTTGGTTCCAATTCCCACAATACTAGATAAAATTGTAAGTTCACCTAGAGGGGGGGTGAATAGGTGATGGCTAATCTAATGGTCACTTATGAACAAATAATGCGGAATTAAAACTAAGATGACCAAATAAAACTTCTTTTAATTAAACACTTATGTATAACACAAGAGTGTTGCCGAATTCCCCTTGCGAGGCTCTGGACAAGCTCCTCTAGATTCCCCTTGAATTGGTTGAGGTGCCGCGTTGGCTCTCTTGGTTGAATACTAGTGTTAACAACAATCCCAAGCAAGTATAGCAAATATGAGCACAAGTGAATATCATGCATATAAAGATAGACAATAATTGAATGCAAGATATAAATAAGAGACAAGAGAGAGAGAAAGAGCAATCGCAAACACAAGGGTATGTTTCGAGGTTCGAGCACACTTGCTCTACATCCCCGCCTTCGACACACGAAGGATTTCCACTATGCAAGATCCCAATGGATCTCTCCCCGGTGCCGCAACACCTACAAGCCCTTGGACTCTCTAGTCCCTTACACACCACAAGCACACCGGCTCGTCGAGGCCGCACCTCAAGTTATAAGAGTTCGCACCCGAACCCTAAACAACCACGAGCACACTTGCCCGTCTCCTCAAAGTACAAGATGAAATCTTGGTGATCTAAACACTTGATCACCTACAAAAACTCTCACTACAACACCTATAGGATGAATAGCTCAAAGGATGCTCAAGTGTTTGTGTGAGAAAGCAAGGAAAGAAAGCTATGGAGGAAAACTCAAAGAATCACTTTTTACACTCTCTTGATAAAAACTCCCTTTAAGATGGGAAGTATTTGCTCTCTATTTTGTGGAGAAAACTCTTCTCAAAGTATCAGAAAAACAGGCTCAAGAAGTCTCCAAAATCTTGTATTGAAAACAATGACAAAACCCCAATTTATAGGCTGCCAGAAACCTAGCCGTTGGGTTCTGTCAGTACAGTCGGTCGACCGGGTCGGTCGACCGCCAACGGTCAAAAATCCGACCGTTGGGGCTCTGCGGTCGACCGGCCCGGTCGACCGAATCTACCCGTGAGCACCGCAGTCTCCAGCGGTCGACCGTCCCGGTCGACCGGCCACTGTGCTGCCAGACGTGCACAAGTCTGTGCACGTCGGTCGACCGCGAGATCGACCGGCCATGGAGCGGTCGACCGACTCGGTCGACCGGAAAGGCCTGTCAGCCAGTTCCAGGTCTGCACAGTTACGGGATTTGAAAATAGGTCTTTTCACTCAATAAAAATCCCATAAATTCACAGTAAATCTAAAAAATAGTTTTAATCACAATAAAATTGTTTTTCTAAAAATATGTTTTTCTAAAACTTGTTTTTCCATAACTTCACAAAATACAAAAACAAGATATTTGAGTTCATTTAAAGTATAGTGTGTATGGATATGATCCACTACACAATCATAATGATATATCTATGTTTTTGTCATTAAGCATATAACTTGGTTTTGGTTAAAGATGTGTATAATAGAAATACCAAAAACCAAAGTAGATATTTTGTCACAAAGAAAAAATCTTTTTTCAAAATAAAAATTCTTTTCTAAGACATAGAAATCTTTTATGAAAGCAATCCTATCAAGAGTTCTATCAAGAGTGTGTGTGTGATATAACTTGAGCAATCCACCAACTATTCTATCCTTTACATTTTATCTAAAATAAAAATACAAATCTTATACCTAGACACAAGTCTTCAACTTCTTGAAGTCTTCCCTTGAAGGCTTCTCATCTTCTTGACTTGGTCCAAGTGCAATCCACCGAGCTCATCTCTAGATGTGGTCTTGATGCATAGGCTCGTGAATCAACCGGTGCTAGCTTCCAACTTGACTTTAAATCCTTTGTTGAAGCTCCACACCTACTAAGATCTTGATAATGAATCTGTCACTAATTAAACACAAGATCATTAGTAATCATAACTTCATGAGTTGATCATCATCAAAACTAGAGTGATGGGCCTTTGGGCCAACAATCTCCCCCTTTTTGATGATGACAAAACTCATGACGTTATATATGCATGGATTAAAGTAAAGCTTCAAAGAAGCTCCCCCTTAACTCATGCATAGACATAAATAATAAGATATGGCAATGAAGCATATGACATGTATGCAAATGTAGGAGATGCAATCATATAAATCAAATCTTAAATCAAATCTTTTTCTCCTATTTGCAAATCAAAGACATATATGCATAAAACATAAATCTTACTCCCCCTTAAGCAAGGAAGACATGCATATATCACAAATACTTACAAATACTTCTCCCCCTTTTTGTCAATCATCAACAAAGGGTTCAAAGTAAAAATACATCAAACAAATTTTCTCCCCCTTTTTGTCAAAAACAATGAAATCAAAGAGGGGTAATAAAAACAATCAATAAAATTTATATGCGATATAAATTCATGAAGAGGAAGACGCTAAGTTAGCTTCCCTACACATATGCATTACATGAAGAAGGGATGATAAGCCCCAATTCACATAACACATATTATGTAATGCATAAGAGGAGATGTGAAGCTCCCCCTACACACGTGTACCACATAAAGAAAAGATGTTAAGCTTCTCAATACACAATACACTCAACATGAATCTACATATGGAAGAGATGTTAAGCTCTCCTTGCATATAGACAATACAAATCAAAAATTTTGAATTTTTCTTAAAAAATTTTTGAGTTTTTGATACTAATTTCAAAACACAATGCACAAGCTTATTATGGGATACCAATTTGAAATTCTAATTAAGCTTAGCATCAACAATCTTTGTGCTTCAAAAGATACCAATTGTAAAACAAGCACAAAAACTATCATATATATGTATGAAGAAATTATATCAATTGAGATGGATACATACATATATAGGAAAAGCAAAATATGAGTATATACCAAAAAGGTTCATATTGATACCAATTGCAAATAACCAATGATACCAATAGAAAAATAAGCTTAGGTGTATATATCACATAATCTACCACTTGAAGAATTCGAACTAGTTAAATGGAAATGTTTAACAACTAGTAAGAAATCCTTCAACCAAGGAATAAATCAAAAGGTTTTTCACAAGTAAATCACATGGCACTAAAAACACTCTATCCATAAAGTCCATATCACAAAGAAGTGACTAGTGTTATGTGGAGCAAGGTATCATGAAAATGGCAATAAAACTCAATATTCCTTTAAATTTTGATAACACGAAAATCATCACAAATTTTTAATACATGAAAATCAACAATTATATTTCATGGCATATGTATGTTTAGTCAATGCAATAAGTATACATACATATCTCTTAAACACAATTGAGTCTATATAAATATATTTGCATGAAAAGCAAATGACTCAAGAGGTATCCATGTATATCTTAATGTTTTGGCAAAATAAACATATACATGAAATGAAAAGCACATGGTCAAATCATAAGTCCAAAATGGGAATACAAGTTTAAAAATGTAATGATCATCAAAACTAAGCTATACTAGCACACCTAATGGGCACAAATAAGCAATCAAATCCAATCATATATAGATTTATTTGTGGTCCATAATGTGTACAAGTATAAATCCAAGTGTTGACAGAAACTAACATTTAAACTAATATTCAAATCATGAAGTGTAAGTAAATTTTGAGATCATACAAGAAATAGAATCATGTGTATCAATTTAAGAATAGATAACTAGTTTAAATGGATTTTTGACAAACTAGTTAAAGATCCTTAAAGAATATAAGATCATATGTTTTTCATGAATAATACTAAATACATAAAAGTTCAAGCACTCATATTCCATAAAGCTCAAAATTATATATTTTCTTAAAGATTGAGTGTTCAAAGGTTATGTAAATAGTAACTTTATGAAAATAGTCTATGAAGCTTAAATCAAATAAGACTATTCAAATTTTATTAAACAACACATAAAAATCATTTTCATCATCTCAAAATCATTTTTCATAAAATCAACAATCTTCATGGTATATGTATGATTCATCCAATCCTAACAATACACATACATATCCCAAATATAAAAGAGTCTATCAAATGTGTTTGCATGAAAGCAAGAGACTCATGGTATACATGTATATTTATTAGATTTGAATTCAAAATGCATATACATGAAGTAAATCACTAAAATAGGCAAAAACATGTATGAAGGAGAATCATCAAAACTAGCCTATACATGTGCATATAGTGGATACAAATGAGCATGAAGTTCAATTATATATGAATCAATTGTAATTCACTATTTGTATATGTATACATACAAGTTTGACACATTCTACATCTAAGCATGTAATTATCACATGAAGCACATAAAATCTTAAAACATGAACATGCTATGAATATTATGGATGAACAAGCATGAACATAAAAAATAGGAGTTTAGAAATTGTTACCAACTCCAAAGCTCCAAATATGGTGGTCTTTCCCACCAAAATCTCCTTGATAGCAATGCATCCAAAAGTTTGTCCATCATGTCCATTGCATCCGCTATCAAGGCACCAATCCTCTCACGTTTTGTGAGAGCCCTCACCTACATCAAAATCAAAGGGTGGGGGTTTTGGTACCCATACTTTCTTGGGTCCTTTGGGGTTAGCTTTATTGTAAGGATCCCAAAATCTTTTATACTTAGCAAAATATAAATGAGGTTTCTTATCAAAACAATATTTTGCTAAATGGCCTTTGCGGCCACAATGTGTACATGTGTACACCTTAGTATGCTTATGTGTAGGAGTGTGGTCATGTTGTGCAACATAAGCAAATGCATGGTTATGATGTGCATGAATGTGTGGAGTTTGTTTCTTTGAAAACATTGACTCCAACCTAGAATGATTAAAAGCACAAGAGTTCAAAGTTGAACTCAAACCATCCATTTTATTTTTCAAATTCTTAATCGCATTAGTTGTGGCATGTAAAGCATGGTGAGATAAAGAATCATTTTTCTTTTTCTTTTGAAAAACATTATCCTTTTCTTTTTCAACAAATTTTCTTTTAAAGATTTATTTTCTTGTAAAATACTTTCTTTTTGTTGTTCCACCATAGCAATATCATTTTTCAAAATATTGTTCCCTTCACAAAGATCATTCAATTTTGAAAGCAAGGAAACATTTTCATTTTTCAAATCTTTATTTTCCTTTTCTAAACATGCAAGTTTATTTCTAAAAGAATCATTTTCTACATGCATGCAATCAAATTTCTTTTTCCAACTTTTGTTATCTTTTTCTAAGCATGCAATGTTATCTCTAAGTGAGTCGTGTTCTTTATGCATGCAAGCAATGTCCTTTTTCATCTTTTTATTATCTTTTCTTAACATGTCATATTTCTCAAGAATTGTTTGGCAAAATGAAGTGAGCTCATCATATGACATGTCCTCATCATCGGATTCGGAATTTACCTCAAGGGGGTCATCCCCTTGGACCATAAAGCATGCGTTGGACGTGTCGCTTCCAACGTCCGAGTCACTCCCCGCATAGTATAGATCTTTTTCGCCGAGGGAGGTGATGATGTTCCATACTACAAAAGCCGATTCAACATTAGAAACCCTAGATAAATAATCATCATTTAGGGTTGACTTAATAGCATGAAGGGCTTTTGCATTAGCCTCAATGTTCTTACCATTTAAGCAATATTCTTTATTAGTTGTGGCAAGATATACACTAAGGCCAAGTCCTTTGAGGAACAAAGACATCTTAACCTTCCAAATTTGGATGTTAAGAGTGTCAAAGGTGGGTGGTGACATGAAGTCCATGGTGTGTGTACAAAATATTGTGATTAGCCTAAAGGAGGATCTTTAACTCTAGGTTGTTAGACCCAATATCAAGAGCACTTGGCTCTGATACCAATTGTAAGTTCACCTAGAGGGGGGGTGAATAGGTGATGGCTAATCTAATGGTCACTTATGAACAAATAATGCGGAATTAAAACTAAGATGACCAAATAAAACTTCTTTTAATTAAACACTTATGTATAACACAAGAGTGTTGCCGAATTCCCTTTGCGAGGCTCTGGACAAGCTCCTCTAGATTCCCCTTGAATTGGTTGAGGTGCCGCGTTGGCTCTCTTGGTTGAATACTAGTGTTAACAACAATCCCAAGCAAGTATAGCAAATATGAGCACAAGTGAATATCATGCATATAAAGATAGACAATAATTGAATGTAAGATATAAATAAGAGACAAGAGAGAGAGAGAGAGAGCAATCGCAAACACAAGGGTATGTTTCGAGGTTCGAGCACACTTGCTCTACATCCCCGCCTTCGACACACGAAGGATTTCCACTATGCAAGATCCCAATGGATCTCTCCCCGGTGCCGCAACACCTACAAGCCCTTGGACTCTCTAGTCCCTTACACACCACAAGCCCACCGGCTCGTCGAGGCCGCACCTCAAGTTACAAGAGTTCGCACCCGAACCCTAAACAACCACGAGCACACTTGCCCGTCTCCTCAAAGTACAAGATGAAATCTTGGTGATCTAAACACTTGATCACCTACAAAAACTCTCACTACAACACCTATAGGATGAATAGCTCAAAGGATGCTCAAGTGTTTGTGTGAGAAAGCAAGGAAAGAAAGCTATGGAGGAAAACTCAAAGAATCACTTTTTACACTCTCTTGATAAAAACTCCCTTTAAGATGGGAAGTATTTGCTCTCTATTTTGTGGAGAAAACTCTTCTCAAAGTATCAGAAAAACAGGCTCAAGAAGTCTCCAAAATCTTGTATTGAAAACAATGACAAAACCCCAATTTATAGGCTGCCAGAAACCTAGCCGTTGGGTTCTGTCAGTACAGTCGGTCGACCGGGTCGGTCGACCGCCAACGGTCAAAAATCCGACCGTTGGGGCTCTGCGGTCGACCGGCCCGGTCGA
This sequence comes from Agave tequilana, assembly GCA_038442645.1. Lineage (NCBI taxonomy): Eukaryota > Viridiplantae > Streptophyta > Magnoliopsida > Asparagales > Asparagaceae > Agave > Agave tequilana. Next base: position 89,614 of record JAVJIF010018576.1, read on the forward strand.
CCGAATCTACCCGTGAGCACCGCAGTCTCCAGCGGTCGACCGTCCCGGTCGACCGGCCACTGTGCTGCCAGACGTGCACAAGTCTGTGCACGTCGGTCGACCGCGAGATCGACCGGCCATGGAGCGGTCGACCGACTCGGTCGACCGGAAAGGCCTGTCAGCCAGTTCCAGGTCTGCACAGTTACGGGATTTGAAAATAGGTCTTTTCACTCAATAAAAATCCCATAAATTCACAGTAAATCTAAAAAATAGTTTTAATCACAATAAAAATTGTTTTTCTAAAAATATGTTTTTCTAAAACTTGTTTTTCCATAACTTCACAAAATACAAAAACAAGATATTTGAGTTCATTTAAAGTATAGTGTGTATGGATATGATCCACTACACAATCATAATGATATATCTATGTTTTTGTCATTAAGCATATAACTTGGTTTTGGTTAAAGATGTGTATAATAGAAATACCAAAAACCAAAGTAGATATTTTGTCACAAAGAAAAAATCTTTTTTCAAAATAAAAATTCTTTTCTAAGACATAGAAATCTTTTATGAAAGCAATCCTATCAAGAGTCCTATCAAGAGTGTGTGTGTGATATAACTTGAGCAATCCACCAACTATTCTATCCTTTACATTTTATCTAAAATAAAAATACAAATCTTATACCTAGACACAAGTCTTCAACTTCTTGAAGTCTTCCCTTGAAGGCTTCTCATCTTCTTGACTTGGTCCAAGTGCAATCCACCGAGCTCATCTCTAGATGTGGTCTTGATGCATAGGCTCGTGAATCAACCGGTGCTAGCTTCCAACTTGACTTTAAATCCTTTGTTGAAGCTCCACACCTACTAAGATCTTGATAATGAATCTGTCACTAATTAAACATAAGATCATTAGTAATCATAACTTCATGAGTTGATCATCATCAAAACTAGAGTGATGGGCCTTTGGGCCAACAATCTCCCCCTTTTTGATGATGACAAAACTCATGACGTTATATATGCATGGATTAAAGTAAAGCTTCAAAGAAGCTCCCCCTTAACTCATGCATAGACATAAATAATAAGATATGGCAATGAAGCATATGACATGTATGCAAATGTAGGAGATGCAATCATATAAATCAAATCTTAAATCAAATCTTTTTCTCCTATTTGCAAATCAAAGACATATATGCATAAAACATAAATCTTACTCCCCCTTAAGCAAGGAAGACATGCATATATCACAAATACTTACAAATACTTCTCCCCGTTTTTGTCAATCATCAACAAAGGGTTCAAAGTAAAAATACATCAAACAAATTTTCTCCCCCTTTTTGTCAAAAACAATGAAATCAAAGAGGGGTAATAAAAACAATCAATAAAATTTATATGCGATATAAATTCATGAAGAGGAAGACGCTAAGTTAGCTTCCCTACACATATGCATTACATGAAGAAGGGATGATAAGCCCCAATTCACATAACACATATTATGTAATGCATAAGAGGAGATGTGAAGCTCCCCCTACACACGTGTACCACATAAAGAAAAGATGTTAAGCTTCTCAATACACAATACACTCAACATGAATCTACATATGGAAGAGATGTTAAGCTCTCCTTGCATATAGACAATACAAATCAAAAATTTTGAATTTTTCTTAAAAAATTTTTGAGTTTTTGATACTAATTTCAAAACACAATGCACAAGCTTATTATGGGATACCAATTTGAAATTCTAATTAAGCTTAGCATCAACAATCTTTGTGCTTCAAAAGATACCAATTGTAAAACAAGCACAAAAACTATCATATATATGTATGAAGAAATTATATCAATTGAGATGGATACATACATATATAGGAAAAGCAAAATATGAGTATATACCAAAAAGGTTCATATTGATACCAATTGCAAATAACCAATGATACCAATAGAAAAATAAGCTTAGGTGTATATATCACATAATCTACCACTTGAAGAATTCGAACTAGTTAAATGGAAATGTTTAACAACTAGTAAGAAATCCTTCAACCAAGGAATAAATCAAAAGGTTTTTCACAAGTAAATCACATGGCACTAAAAACACTCTATCCATAAAGTCCATATCACAAAGAAGTGACTAGTGTTATGTGGAGCAAGGTATCATGAAAATGGCAATAAAACTCAATATTCCTTTAAATTTTGATAACACGAAAATCATCACAAATTTTTAATACATGAAAATCAACAATTATATTTCATGGCATATGTATGTTTAGTCAATGCAATAAGTATACATACATATCTCTTAAACACAATTGAGTCTATATAAATATATTTGCATGAAAAGCAAATGACTCAAGAGGTATCCATGTATATCTTAATGTTTTGGCAAAATAAACATATACATGAAATGAAAAGCACATGGTCAAATCATAAGTCCAAAATGGGAATACAAGTTTAAAAATGTAATGATCATCAAAACTAAGCAATACTAGCACACCTAATGGGCACAAATAAGCAATCAAATCCAATCATATATAGATTTATTTGTGGTCCATAATGTGTACAAGTATAAATCCAAGTGTTGACAGAAACTAACATTTAAACTAATATTCAAATCATGAAGTGTAAGTAAATTTTGAGATCATACAAGAAATAGAATCATGTGTATCAATTTAAGAATAGATAACTAGTTTAAATGGATTTTTGACAAACTAGTTAAAGATCCTTAAAGAATATAAGATCATATGTTTTTCATGAATAATACTAAATACATAAAAGTTCAAGCACTCATATTCCATAAAGCTCAAAATTATATATTTTCTTAAAGATTGAGTGTTCAAAGGTTATGTAAATAGTATCTTTATGAAAATAGTCTATGAAGCTTAAATCAAATAAGACTATTCAAATTTTATTAAACAACACATAAAAATCATTTTCATCATCTCAAAATCATTTTTCATAAAATCAACAATCTTCATGGTATATGTATGATTCATCCAATCCTAACAATACACATACATATCCCAAATATAAAAGAGTCTATCAAATGTGTTTGCATGAAAGCAAGAGACTCATGGTATACATGTATATTTATTAGATTTGAATTCAAAATGCATATACATGAAGTAAATCACTAAAATAGGCAAAAACATGTATGAAGGAGAATCATCAAAACTAGCATATACATGTGCATATAGTGGATACAAATGAGCATGAAGTTCAATTATATATGAATCAATTGTAATTCACTATTTGTATATGTATACATACAAGTTTGACACATTTTACATCTAAGCATGTAATTATCACATGAAGCACATAAAATCTTAAAACATGAACATGCTATGAATATTATGGATGAACAAGCATGAACATAAAAAATAGGAGTTTAGAAATTGTTACCAACTCCAAAGCTCCAAATATGGTGGTCTTTCCCACCAAAATCTCCTTGATAGCAATGCATCCAAAAGTTTGTCCATCATGTCCATTGCATCCGCTATCAAGGCACCAATCCTCTCACGTTTTGTGAGAGCCCTCACCTACATCAAAATCAAAGGGTGGGGGTTTTGGTACCCATACTTTCTTGGGTCCTTTGGGGTTAGCTTTATTGTAAGGATCCCAAAATCTTTTATACTTAGCAAAATATAAATGAGGTTTCTTATCAAAACAATATTTTGCTAAATGGCCTTTGCGGCCACAATGTGTACATGTGTACACCTTAGTATGCTTATGTGTAGGAGTGTGGTCATGTTGTGCAACATAAGCAAATGCATGGTTATGATGTGCATGAATGTGTGGAGTTTGTTTCTTTGAAAACATTGACTCCAACCTAGAATGATTAAAAGCACAAGAGTTCAAAGTTGAACTCAAACCATCCATTTTATTTTTCAAATTCTTAATCGCATTAGTTGTGGCATGTAAAGCATGGTGAGATAAAGAATCATTTTTCTTTTTCTTTTGAAAAACATTATCCTTTTCTTTTTCAACAAATTTTCTTTTTAAAGATTTATTTTCTTGTAAAATACTTTCTTTTTGTTGTTCCACCATAGCAATATCATTTTTCAAAATATTGTTCCCTTCACAAAGATCATTCAATTTTGAAAGCAAGGAAACATTTTCATTTTTCAAATCTTTATTTTCCTTTTCTAAACATGCAAGTTTATTTCTAAAGAATCATTTTCTACATGCATGCAATCAAATTTCTTTTTCCAACTTTTGTTATCTTTTTCTAAGTTTGCAATGTTATCTCTAAGTGAGTCATGTTCTTTATGCATGCAAGCAATGTCCTTTTTCATCTTTTTATTATCTTTTCTTAACATGTCATATTTCTCAAGAATTGTTTGGCAAAATGAAGTGAGCTCATCATATGACATGTCCTCATCATCGGATTCGGAATTTACCTCAAGGGGGTCATCCCCTTGGACCATAAAGCATGCGTTGGAGGTGTCGCTTCCAACGTCCGAGTCACTCCCCGCATAGTATAGATCTTTTTCGCCGAGGGAGGTGATGATGTTCCATACTACAAAAGCCGATTCAATATTAGAAACCCTAGATAAATAATCATCATTTAGGGTTGACTTAATAGCATGAAGGGCTTTTGCATTAGCCTCAATGTTCTTACCATTTAAGCAATATTCTTTATTAGTTGTGGCAAGATATACACTAAGGCCAAGTCCTTTGAGGAACAAAGACATCTTAACCTTCCAAATTTGGATGTTAAGAGTGTCAAAGGTGGGTGGTGACATGAAGTCCATGGTGTGTGTACAAAATATTGTGATTAGCCTAAAGGAGGATCTTTAACTCTAGGTTGTTAGACCCAATATCAAGAGCACTTGGCTCTGATACCAATTGTAAGTTCACCTAGAGGGGGGGTGAATAGGTGATGGCTAATCTAATGGTCACTTATGAACAAATAATGCGGAATTAAAACTAAGATGACCAAATAAAACTTCTTTTAATTAAACACTTATGTATAACACAAGAGTGTTGCCGAATTTCCCTTGCGAGGCTCTGGACAAGCTCCTCTAGATTCCCCTTGAATGGGTTGAGGTGCCGCGTTGGCTCTCTTGGTTGAATACTAGTGTTAACAACAATCCCAAGCAAGTATAGCAAATATGAGCACAAGTGAATATCATGCATATAAAGATAGACAATAATTGAATGCAAGATATAAATAAGAGACAAGAGAGAGAGAAAGAGCAATCGCAAACACAAGGGTATGTTTCGAGGTTCGAGCACACTTGCTCTACATCCCCGCCTTCGACACACGAAGGATTTCCACTATGCAAGATCCCAATGGATCTCTCCCCGGTGCCGCAACACCTACAAGCCCTTGGACTCTCTAGTCCCTTACACACCACAAGCCCACCGGCTCGTCGAGGCCGCACCTCAAGTTACAAGAGTTCGCACCCGAACCCTAAACAACCACGAGCACACTTGCCCGTCTCCTCAAAGTACAAGATGAAATCTTGGTGATCTAAACACTTGATCACCTACAAAAACTCTCACTACAACATCTATAGGATGAATAGCTCAAAGGATGCTCAAGTGTTTGTGTGAGAAAGCAAGGAAAGAAAGCTATGGAGGAAAACTCAAAGAATCACTTTTTACACTCTCTTGATAAAAACTCCCTTTAAGATGGGAAGTATTTGCTCTCTATTTTGTGGAGAAAACTCTTCTCAAAGTATCAGAAAAACAGGCTCAAGAAGTCTCCAAAATCTTGTATTGAAAACAATGACAAAACCCCAATTTATAGGCTGCCAGAAACCTAGCCGTTGGGTTCTGTCAGTACAGTCGGTCGACCGGGTCGGTCGACCGCCAACGGTCAAAAATCCGACCGTTGGGGCTCTGCGGTCGACCGGCCCGGTCGACCGAATCTACCCGTGAGCACCGCAGTCTCCAGCGGTCGACCGTCCCGGTCGACCGGCCACTGTGCTGCCAGACGTGCACAAGTCTGTGCACGTCGGTCGACCGCGAGATCGACCGGCCATGGAGCGGTCGACCGACTCGGTCGACCGGAAAGGCCTGTCAGCCAGTTCCAGGTCTGCACAGTTACGGGATTTGAAAATAGGTCTTTTCACTCAATAAAAATCCCATAAATTCACAGTAAATCTAAAAAATAGTTTTAATCACAATAAAAATTGTTTTTCTAAAAATATGTTTTTCTAAAACTTGTTTTTCCATAACTTCACAAAATGCAAAAACAAGATATTTGAGTTCATTTAAAGTATAGTGTGTATGGATATGATCCACTACACAATCATAATGATATATCTATGTTTTTGTCATTAAGCATATAACTTGGTTTTGGTTAAAGATGTGTATAATAGAAATACCAAAAACCAAAGTAGATATTTTGTCACAAAGAAAAAATCTTTTTCCAAAATAAAAATTCTTTTCTAAGACATAGAAATCTTTTATGAAAGCAATCCTATCAAGAGTTCTATCAAGAGTGTGTGTGTGATATAACTTGAGCAATCCACCAACTATTCTATCCTTTACATTTTATCTAAAATAAAAATACAAATCTTATACCTAGACACAAGTCTTCAACTTCTTGAAGTCTTCCCTTGAAGGCTTCTCATCTTCTTGACTTGGTCCAAGTGCAATCCACCGAGCTCATCTCTAGATGTGGTCTTGATGCATAGGCTCGTGAATCAACCGGTGCTAGCTTCCAACTTGACTTTAAATCCTTTGTTGAAGCTCCACACCTACTAAGATCTTGATAATGATCTGTCACTAATTAAACACAAGATCATTAGTAATCATAACTTCATGAGTTGATCATCATCAAAACTAGAGTGATGGGCTTTTGGGCCAACAATCTCCCCCTTTTTGATGATGACAAAACTCATGACGTTATTATGCATGAATTAAAGTAAAGCTTCAAAGAAGCTCCCCCTTAACTCATGCATAGACATAAATAATAAGATATGGCAATGAAGCATATGACATGTATGCAAATGTAGGAGATGCAATCATATAAATCAAATCTTAAATCAAATCTTTTTCTCCTATTTGCAAATCAAAGACATATATGCATAAAACATAAATCTTACTCCCCCTTAAGCAAGGAAGACATGCATATATCACAAATACTTACAAATACTTCTCCCCCTTTTTGTCAATCATCAACAAAGGGTTCAAAGTAAAAATACATCAAACAAATTTTCTCCCCCTTTTTGTCAAAAACAATGAAATCAAAGAGGGGTAATAAAAACAATCAATAAAATTTATATGCGATATAAATTCATGAAGAGGAAGACGCTAAGTTAGCTTCCCTACACATATGCATTACATGAAGAAGGGATGATAAGCCCCAATTCACATAACACATATTATGTAATGCATAAGAGGAGATGTGAAGCTCCCCCTACACACGTGTACCACATAAAGAAAAGATGTTAAGCTTCTCAATACACAATACACTCAACATGAATCTACATATGGAAGAGATGTTAAGCTCTCCTTGCATATAGACAATACAAATCAAAAATTTTGAATTTTTCTTAAAAATTTTTGAGTTTTTGATACTAATTTCAAAACACAATGCACAAGCTTATTATGGGATACCAATTTGAAATTCTAATTAAGCTTAGCATCAACAATCTTTGTGCTTCAAAAGATACCAATTGTAAAACAAGCACAAAAACTATCATATATATGTATGAAGAAATTATATCAATTGAGATGGATACATACATATATAGGAAAAGCAAAATATGAGTATATACCAAAAAGGTTCATATTGATACCAATTGCAAATAACCAATGATACCAATAGAAAAATAAGCTTAGGTGTATATATCACATAATCTACCACTTGAAGAATTCGAACTAGTTAAATGGAAATGTTTAACAACTAGTAAGAAATCCTTCAACCAAGGAATAAATCAAAAGGTTTTTCACAAGTAAATCACATGGCACTAAAAACACTCTATCCATAAAGTCCATATCACAAAGAAGTGACTAGTGTTATGTGGAGCAAGGTATCATGAAAATGGCAATAAAATTCAATATTCCTTTAAATTTTGATAACACGAAAATCATCACAAATTTTTAATACATGAAAATCAACAATTATATTTCATGGCATATGTATGTTTAGTCAATGCAATAAGTATACATACATATCTCTTAAACACAATTGAGTCTATATAAATAGATTTGCATGAAAAGCAAATGACTCAAGAGGTATCCATGTATATCTTAATGTTTTGGCAAAATAAACATATACATGAAATGAAAAGCACATGGTCAAATCATAAGTCCAAAATGGGAATACAAGTTTAAAAATGTAATGATCATCAAAACTAAGCTATTCTAGCACACCTAATGGGCACAAATAAGCAATCAAATCCAATCATATATAGATTTATTTGTGGTCCATAATGTGTACAAGTATAAATTCAAGTGTTGACAGAAACTAACATTTAAACTAATATTCAAATCATGAAGTGTAAGTAAATTTTGAGATCATACAAGAAATAGAATCATGTGTATCAATTTAAGAATAGATAACTAGTTTAAATGGATTTTTGACAAACTAGTTAAAGATCCTTAAAGAATATAAGATCATATGTTTTTCATGAATAATACTAAATACATAAAAGTTTAAGCACTCATATTCCATAAAGCTCAAAATTATATATTTTCTTAAAGATTGAGTGTTCAAAGGTTATGTAAATAGTATCTTTATGAAAATAGTCTATGAAGCTTAAATCAAATAAGACTATTCAAATTTTATTAAACAACACATAAAAATCATTTTCATCATCTCAAAATCATTTTTCATAAAATCAACAATCTTCATGGTATATGTATGATTCATCCAATCCTAACAATACACATACATATCCCAAATATAAAAGAGTCTATCAAATGTGTTTGCATGAAAGCAAGAGACTCATGGTATACATGTATATTTATTAGATTTGAATTCAAAATGCATATACATGAAGTAAATCACTAAAATAGGCAAAAACATGTATGAAGGAGAATCATCAAAACTAGCCTATACATGTGCATATAGTGGATACAAATGAGCATGAAGTTCAATTATATATGAATCAATTGTAATTCACTATTTGTATATGTATACATACAAGTTTGACACATTCTACATCTAAGCATGTAATTATCACATGAAGCACATAAAATCTTAAAACATGAACATGCTATGAATATTATGGATGAACAAGCATGAACATAAAAAATAGGAGTTTAGAAATTGTTACCAACTCCAAAGCTCCAAATATGGTGGTCTTTCCCACCAAAATCTCCTTGATAGCAATGCATCCAAAAGTTTGTCCATCATTTCCATTGCATCCGCTATCAAGGCACCAATCCTCTCACGTTTTGTGAGAGCCCTCACCTACATCAAAATCAAAGGGTGGGGGTTTTGGTACCCATACTTTCTTGGGTCCTTTGGGGTTAGCTTTATTGTAAGGATCCCAAAATCTTTTATACTTAGCAAAATATAAATGAGGTTTCTTATCAAAACAATATTTTGCTAAATGGCCTTTGCGGCCACAATGTGTACATGTGTACACCTTAGTATGCTTATGTGTAGGAGTGTGGTCATGTTGTGCAACATAAGCAAATGCATGGTTATGATGTGCATGAATGTGTGGAGTTTGTTTCTTTGAAAACATTGACTCCAACCTAGAATGATTAAAAGCACAAGAGTTCAAAGTTGAACTCAAACCATCCATTTTATTTTTCAAATTCTTAATCTCATTAGTTGTGGCATGTAAAGCATGGTGAGATAAAGAATCATTTTTCTTTTTCTTTTGAAAAACATTATCCTTTTCTTTTTCAACAAATTTTCTTTTTAAAGATTTATTTTCTTGTAAAATACTTTCTTTTTGTTGTTCCACCATAGCAATATCATTTTTCAAAATATTGTTCCCTTCACAAAGATCATTCAATTTTGAAAGCAAGGAAACATTTTCATTTTTCAAATCTTTATTTTCCTTTTCTAAACATGCAAGTTTATTTCTAAAAGAATCATTTTCTACATGCATGCAATCAAATTTCTTTTTCCAACTTTTGTTATCTTTTTCTAAGCATGCAATGTTATCTCTAAGTGAGTCATGTTCTTTATGCATGCAAGCAATGTCCTTTTTCATCTTTTTATTATCTTTTCTTAACATGTCATATTTCTCAAGAATTGTTTGGCAAAATGAAGTGAGCTCATCATATGACATGTCCTCATCATCGGATTCGGAATTTACCTCAAGGGGGTCATCCCCTTGGACCATAAAGCATGCGTTGGAGGTGTCGCTTCTAACGTCCGAGTCACTCCCCGCATAGTATAGATCTTTTTCGCCGAGGGAGGTGATGATGTTCCATACTACAAAAGCCGATTCAACATTAGAAACCCTAGATAAATAATCATCATTTAGGGTTGACTTAATAGCATGAAGGGCTTTTGCATTAGCCTCAATGTTCTTACCATTTAAGCAATATTCTTTATTAGTTGTGGCAAGATATACACTAAGGCCAAGTCCTTTGAGGAACAAAGACATCTTAACCTTCCAAATTTGGATGTTAAGAGTGTCAAAGGTGGGTGGTGACATGAAGTCCATGGTGTGTGTACAAAATATTGTGATTAGCCTAAAGGAGATCTTTAACTCTAGGTTGTTAGACCCAATATCAAGAGCACTTGGCTCTGATACCAATTGTAAGTTCACCTAGAGGGGGGGTGAATAGGTGATGGCTAATCTAATGGTCACTTATGAACAAATAATGCGGAATTAAAACTAAGATGACCAAATAAAACTTCTTTTAATTAAACACTTATGTATAACACAAGAGTGTTGCCGAATTCCCCTTGCGAGGCTCTGGACAAGCTCCTCTAGATTCCCCTTGAATGGGTTGAGGTGCCGCGTGGCTCTCTTGGTTGAATACTAGTGTTAACAACAATCCCAAGCAAGTATAGCAAATATGAGCACAAGTGAATATCATGCATATAAAGATAGACAATAATTGAATGCAAGATATAAATAAGAGACAAGAGAGAGAGAAAGAGCAATCGCAAACACAAGGGTATGTTTCGAGGTTCGAGCACACTTGCTCTACATCCCCGCCTTCGACACACGAAGGATTTCCACTATGCAAGATCCCAATGGATCTCTCCCCGGTGCCGCAACACCTACAAGCCCTTGGACTCTCTAGTCCCTTACACACCACAAGCCCACCGGCTCGTCGAGGCCGCACCTCAAGTTATAAGAGTTCGCACCCGAACCCTAAACAACCACGAGCACACTTGCCCGTCTCCTCAAAGTACAAGATGAAATCTTGGTGATCTAAACACTTGATCACCTACAAAAACTCTCACTACAACACCTATAGGATGAATAGCTCAAAGGATGCTCAAGTGTTTGTGTGAGAAAGCAAGGAAAGAAAGCTATGGAGGAAAACTCAAAGAATCACTTTTTACACTCTCTTGATAAAAACTCCCTTTAAGATGGGAAGTATTTGCTCTCTATTTTGTGGAGAAAACTCTTCTCAAAGTATCAGAAAAACAGGCTCAAGAAGTCTCCAAAATCTTGTATTGAAAACAATGACAAAACCCCAATTTATAGGCTGCCAGAAACCTAGCCGTTGGGTTCTGTCAGTACAGTCGGTCGACCGGGTCGGTCGACCGCCAACGGTCAAAAATCCGACCGTTGGGGCTCTGCGGTCGACCGGCCCGGTCGACCGAATCTACCCGTGAGCACCGCAGTCTCCAGCGGTAGACCGTCCCGGTCGACCGGCCACTGTGCTGCCAGACGTGCACAAGTCTGTGCACGTCGGTCGACCGCGAGATCGACCGGCCATGGAGCGGTCGACCGACTCGGTCGACCGGAAAGGCCTGTCAGCCAGTTCCAGGTCTGCACAGTTACGGGATTTGAAAATAGGTCTTTTCACTCAATAAAAATCCCATAAATTCACAGTAAATCTAAAAAATAGTTTTAATCACAATAAAAATTGTTTTTCTAAAAATATGTTTTTCTAAAACTTGTTTTTCCATAACTTCACAAAATACAAAAACAAGATATTTGAGTTCATTTAAAGTATAGTGTGTATGGATATGATCCACTACACAATCATAATGATATATCTATGTTTTTGTCATTAAGCATATAACTTGGTTTTGGTTAAAGATGTGTATAATAGAAATACCAAAAACCAAAGTAGATATTTTGTCACAAAGAAAAAATCTTTTTCCAAAATAAAAATTCTTTTCTAAGACATAGAAATCTTTTATGAAAGCAATCCTATCAAGAGTTCTATCAAGAGTGTGTGTGTGATATAACTTGAGCAATCCACCAACTATTCTATCCTTTACATTTTATCTAAAATAAAAATACAAATCTTATACCTAGACACAAGTCTTCAACTTCTTGAAGTCTTCCCTTGAAGGCTTCTCATCTTCTTGACTTGGTCCAAGTGCAATCCACCGAGCTCATCTCTAGATGTGGTCTTGATGCATAGGCTCGTGAATCAACCGGTGCTAGCTTCCAACTTGACTTTAAATCCTTTGTTGAAGCTCCACACTTACTAAGATCTTGATAATGATCTGTCACTAATTAAACACAAGATCATTAGTAATCATAACTTCATGAGTTGATCATCATCAAAACTAGAGTGATGGGCCTTTGGGCCAACAATCTCCCCCTTTTTGATGATGACAAAACTCATGACGTTATATATGCATGGATTAAAGTAAAGCTTCAAAGAAGCTCCCCCTTAACTCATGCATAGACATAAATAATAAGATATGGCAATGAAGCATATGACATGTATGCAAATGTAGGAGATGCAATCATATAAATCAAATCTTAAATCAAATCTTTTTCTCCTATTTGCAAATCAAAGACATATATGCATAAAACATAAATCTTACTCCCCCTTAAGCAAGGAAGACATGCATATATCACAAATACTTACAAATACTTCTCTCCCTTTTTGTCAATCATCAACAAAGGGTTCAAAGTAAAAATACATCAAACAAATTTTCTCCCCTTTTTGTCAAAAACAATGAAATCAAAGAGGGGTAATAAAAACAATCAATAAAAATTTATATGCGATATAAATTCATGAAGAGGAAGACGCTAAGTTAGCTTCCCTACACATATGCATTACATGAAGAAGGGATGATAAGCCCCAATTCACATAACACATATTATGTAATGCATAAGAGGAGATGTGAAGCTCCCCCTACACACGTGTACCACATAAAGAAAAGATGTTAAGCTTCTCAATACACAATACACTCAACATGAATCTACATATGGAAGAGATGTTAAGCTCTCCTTGCATATAGACAATACAAATCAAAAATTTTGAATTTTTCTTAAAAAATTTTGAGTTTTGATACTAATTTCAAAACACAATGCACAAGCTTATTATGGATACCAATTTGAAATTCTAATTAAGCTTAGCATCAACAATCTTTGTGCTTCAAAAGATACCAATTGTAAAACAAGCACAAAAACTATCATATATATGTATGAAGAAATTATATCAATTGAGATGGATACATACATATATAGGAAAAGCAAAATATGAGTATATACCAAAAAGGTTCATATTGATACCAATTGCAAATAACCAATGATACCAATAGAAAAATAAGCTTAGGTGTATATATCACATAATCTACCACTTGAAGAATTCGAACTAGTTAAATGGAAATGTTTAACAACTAGTAAGAAATCCTTCAACCAAGGAATAAATCAAAAGGTTTTTCACAAGTGAATCACATGGCACTAAAAACACTCTATCCATAAAGTCCATATCACAAAGAAGTGACTAGTGTTATGTGGAGCAAGGTATCATGAAAATGGCAATAAAACTCAATATTCCTTTAAATTTTGATAACACGAAAATCATCACAAATTTTTAATACATGAAAATCAACAATTATATTTCATGGCATATGTATGTTTAGTCAATGCAATAAGTATACATACATATCTCTTAAACACAATTGAGTCTATATAAATAGATTTGCATGAAAAGCAAATGACTCAAGAGGTATCCAAATATATCTTAATGTTTTGGCAAAATAAACATATACATGAAATGAAAAGCACATGGTCAAATCATAAGTCCAAAATGGGAATACAAGTTTAAAATGTAATGATCATCAAAACTAAGCTATACTAGCACACCTAATGGGCACAAATAAGCAATCAAATCCAATCATATATAGATTTATTTGTGGTCCATATGTGTACAAGTATAAATTCAAGTGTTGACAGAAACTAACATTTAAACTAATATTCAAATCATGAAGTGTAAGTAAATTTTGAGATCATACAAGAAATAGAATCATGTGCATCAATTTAAGAATAGATAACTAGTTTAAATGGATTTTTGACAAACTAGTTAAAGATACTTAAAGAATATAAGATCATATGTTTTTCATGAATAATACTAAATACATAAAAGTTCAAGCACTCATATTCCATAAAGCTCAAAATTATATATTTTCTTAAAGATTGAGTGTTCAAAGGTTATGTAAATAGTATCTTTATGAAAATAGTCTATGAAGCTTAAATCAAATAAGACTATTCAAATTTTATTAAACAACACATAAAAATCATTTTCATCATCTCAAAATCATTTTTCATAAAATCAACAATCTTCATGGTATATGTATGATTCATCCAATCCTAACAATACACATACATATCCCAAATATAAAAGAGTCTATCAAATGTGTTTGCATGAAAGCAAGAGACTCATGGTATACATGTATATTTATTAGATTTGAATTCAAAATGCATATACATGAAGTAAATCACTAAAATAGGCAAAAACATGTATGAAGGAGAATCATCAAACCTAGCCTATACATGTGCATATAGTGGATACAAATGAGCATGAAGTTCAATTATATATGAATCAATTGTAATTCACTATTTGTATATGTATACATATAAGTTTGACACATTCTACATCTAAGCATGTAATTATCACATGAAGCACATGAAATCTTAAAACATGAACATGCTATGAATATTATGGATGAACAAGCATGAACATAAAAAATAGGAGTTTAGAAATTGTTACCAACTCCAAAGCTCCAAATATGGTGGTCTTTCCCACCAAAATCTCCTTGATAGCAATGCATCCAAAAGTTTGTCCATCATGTCCATTGCATCCGCTATCAAGGCACCAATCCTCTCACGTTTTGTGAGAGCCCTCACCTACATCAAAATCAAAGGGTGGGGGTTTTGGTACCCATACTTTCTTGGGTCCTTTGGGGTTAGCTTTATTGTAAGGATCCCAAAATCTTTTATACTTAGCAAAATATAAATGAGGTTTCTTATCAAAACAATATTTTGCTAAATGGCCTTTGCGGCCACAATGTGTACATGTGTACACCTTAGTATGCTTATGTGTAGGAGTGTGGTCATGTTGTGCAACATAAGCAAATGCATGGTTATGATGTGCATGAATGTGTGGAGTTTGTTTCTTTGAAAACATTGACTCCAACCTAGAATGATTAAAAGCACAAGAGTTCAAAGTTGAACTCAAACCATCCATTTTATTTTTCAAATTCTTAATCTCATTAGTTGTGGCATGTAAAGCATGATGAGATAAAGAATCATTTTTCTTTTTCTTTTGAAAAACATTATCCTTTTCTTTTTCAACAAATTTTCTTTTTAAAGATTTATTTTCTTGTAAAATACTTTCTTTTTGTTGTTCCACCATAGCAATATCATTTTTCAAAATATTGTTCCCTTCACAAAGATCATTCAATTTTGAAAGAAAGGAAACATTTTCATTTTTCAAATCTTTATTTTCCTTTTCTAAACATGCAAGTTTATTTCTAAAAGAATCATTTTCTACATGCATGCAATCAAATTTCTTTTTCCAACTTTTGTTATCTTTTTCTAAGCATGCAATGTTATCTCTAAGTGAGTCATGTTCTTTATGCATGCAAGCAATGTCCTTTTTCATCTTTTTATTATCTTTTCTAACATGTCATATTTCTCAAGAATTGTTTGGCAAAATGAAGTGAGCTCATCATATGACATGTCCTCATCATCGGATTCGGAATTTACCTCAAGGGGGTCATCCCCTTGGACCATAAAGCATGCGTTGGACGTGTCGCTTCCAACGTCCGAGTCACTCCCCGCATAGTATAGATCTTTTTCGCCAAGGGAGGTGATGATGTTCCATACTACAAAAGCCGATTCAATATTAGAAACCCTAGATAAATAATCATCATTTAGGGTTGACTTAATAGCATGAAGGGCTTTTGCATTAGCCTCAATGTTCTTACTATTTAAGCAATATTCTTTATTAATTGTGGCAAGATATACACTAAGGCCAAGTCCTTTGAGGAACAAAGACATCTTAACCTTCCAAATTTGGATGTTAAGAGTGTCAAAGGTGGGTGGTGACATGAAGTCCATGGTGTGTGTACAAAATATTGTGATTAGCCTAAAGGAGGATCTTTAACTCTAGGTTGTTAGACCCAATATCAAGAGCACTTGGCTCTGATACCAATTGTAAGTTCACCTAGAGGGGGGGTGAATAGGTGATGGCTAATCTAATGGTCACTTATGAACAAATAATGCGGAATTAAAACTAAGATGACCAAATAAAACTTCTTTTAATTAAACACTTATGTATAACACAAGAGTGTTGCCGAATTCCCCTTGCGAGGCTCTGGACAAGCTCCTCTAGATTCCCCTTGAATGGGTTGAGGTGCCGCGTTGGCTCTCTTGGTTGAATACTAGTGTTAACAACAATCCCAAGCAAGTATAGCAAATATGAGCACAAGTGAATATCATGCATATAAAGATAGACAATAATTGAATGCAAGATATAAATAAGAGACAAGAGAGAGAGAAAGAGCAATCGCAAACACAAGGGTATGTTTCGAGGTTCGAGCACACTTGCTCTACATCCCCGCCTTCGACACACGAAGGATTTCCACTATGCAAGATCCCAATGGATCTCTCCCCGGTGCCGCAACACCTACAAGCCCTTGGACTCTCTAGTCCCTTACACACCACAAGCCCACCGGCTCGTCGAGGCCGCACCTCAAGTTACAAGAGTTCGCACCCGAACCCTAAACAACCACGAGCACACTTGCCCGTCTCCTCAAAGTACAAGATGAAATCTTGGTGATCTAAACACTTGATCACCTACAAAAACTCTCACTACAACACCTATAGGATGAATAGCTCAAAGGATGCTCAAGTGTTTGTGTGAGAAAGCAAGGAAAGAAAGCTATGGAGGAAAACTCAAAGAATCACTTTTTACACTCTCTTGATAAAAACTCCCTTTAAGATGGGAAGTATTTGCTCTCTATTTTGTGGAGAAAACTCTTCTCAAAGTATCAGAAAAACAGGCTCAAGAAGTCTCCAAAATCTTGTATTGAAAACAATGACAAAACCCCAATTTATAGGCTGCCAGAAACCTAGCCGTTGGGTTCTGTCAGTACAGTCGGTCGACCGGTCGGTCGACCGCCAACGGTCAAAAATCCGACCGTTGGGCTCTGCGGTCGACCGGCCCGGTCGACCGAATCTACCCGTGAGCACCGCAGTCTCCAGCGGTCGACCGTCCCGGTCGACCGGCCACTGTGCTGCCAGACGTGCACAAGTCTGTGCACGTCGGTCGACCGCGAGATCGACCGGCCATGGAGCGGTCGACCGACTCGGTCGACCGGAAAGGCCTGTCAGCCAGTTCCAGGTCTGCACAGTTACGGGATTTGAAAATAGGTCTTTTCACTCAATAAAAATCCCATAAATTCACAGTAAATCTAAAAAATAGTTTTAATCACAATAAAAATTATTTTTCTAAAAATATGTTTTTCTAAAACTTGTTTTTCCATAACTTCACAAAATACAAAAACAAGATATTTGAGTTCATTTAAAGTATATTGTGTATGGATATGATCCACTACACAATCATAATGATATATCTATGTTTTTGTCATTAAGCATATAACTTGGTTTTGGTTAAAGATGTGTATAATAGAAATACCAAAAACCAAAGTAGATATTTTGTCACAAAGAAAAAATCTTTTTCCAAAATAAAAATTCTTTTCTAAGACATAGAAATCTTTTATGAAAGCAATCCTATCAAGAGTTCTATCAAGAGTGTGTGTGTGATATAACTTGAGCAATCCACCAACTATTCTATCCTTTACATTTTATCTAAAATAAAAATACAAATCTTATACCTAGACACAAGTCTTCAACTTCTTGAAGTCTTCCCTTGAAGGCTTCTCATCTTCTTGACTTGGTCCAAGTGCAATCCACCGAGCTCATCTCTAGATGTGGTCTTGATGCATAGGCTCGTGAATCAACCGGTGCTAGCTTCCAACTTGACTTTAAATCCTTTGTTGAAGCTCCACACCTACTAAGATCTTGATAATGAATCTATCACTAATTAAACACAAGATCATTAGTAATCATAACTTCATGAGTTGATCATCATCAAAACTAGAGTGAAGGGCCTTTGGGCCAACAAAAATTTTCAACACTGCCTCATCACAGCCCACTATGACATCAATAGTGAATACACAAGATGTGGAGCAAGCAAATACCAGCAATGTATGGATAACAGCAGCAGTTGAGAGAAGGGCAGCAAGCATAGAGCAGCAGCAAAAGGAGAGCAGCAGCAGGTGGAGAGAAAGGCATAGAGCAGCAGCAAAAGGAGAGCAGCAGCAGCAGTTAAAGAGAAAGGCATAGAGCTGCAGCAAAAGGAGAGCAGCAGCAGCAGGTGGAGAGAAAGGCACAGAGCATCAGCAAAAGGAGAGCGCAGCAGCAGGTGGAGAGAAAGGCAGATAGCATCAGCAAAAGGAGAGCAGCAGCAGCAGGTGGAAAGAAAGGCACAATCCAGCAGCAAAAGTAGAGCAGCATCAGCAGGTGGAGAGAAAGGCATACATCAGCAGCAAAAGGAGAGCAGCAGCAGCAGCAGATGGAAAAAAGGTGGAGATCTGCCCTATGGGTAAATAATAATGGACTAGATTATGGTCTTCCCACATGCAAACAAACATGCATTTCTAACATGAAAAGGCAATACTTATCCAATTTGAAGAGCAGGCCTTGCAACTTCTTCGACACCCTTCTCCATTCGACACTTTAATCATCTGTAAAGAGTCAAAAATCAACCTATCAAAATTTGTTGATCATTATAGGATATAAAACATAAATTGCTTAATAGTAGCATACTAAGTTAGAGGCTTGCCTGAACTGTAGAATTGTTCCATAAACCCCAAGTAATCATATCCTGCAATCATATTCACAATGCATACATGCACAAACATATAACATGACCAAATACCTTCTCTTCCACAAAAAAAAAACACAATTTAAGAATCATACCACATACACAATACTAAATTCTTAGGGCTCAGATCACATTGAAAAAAGATTCATAGTACCATTCATGAAGATGGATTTCAAGAAGGAGAAAGTAATTGATCGACATGACGCTCAATTTGAATGATGTCCAACCAACAGAGTATGAAGGGGTTTCAATCAAGACTGATTGACATCCAACCAACCAACACGTGAAGGGGTTCCAATCAAACATGAGACTCCAACCACCGTCATCAAAACATTCCCAACTTGGTTCCAATCCACAATAGTAGATAAAATTTTCAACACTGCCTCATCACAGCCCAATATGACATCAATAGTGAATACACAAGATGTGTAGCAAGCAAATACCAGCAACAAATGGAGAACAGCAGCAGTTGAAGAGAAAGGCAGCAAGCATAGAGCAGGCAGCAAAAGGAGAGCAGCAGGAGCAGCAGCAGGTGGAGCAGCTCCATATAGCATGTGAACAACAGCAGAAGGCATATGAACAAGAAACAAAGAAGGCATATGAGCAGCTCCAGATAGCATGTGAACAACAGCAGCAGGAGCATGCATTTTCACAGATAATAAGAACACAAACTCAAGCATATGAACATGTACAATTATGTAGATCTTCATGTAAAGCGGCATAAATATGTATGTTATGATCATGTTTAAAAACAAAAGAATGGCAAACTTATCCAAATTGAAGAGGAGGCCTTGCAACTTTTTCGACACCCTTCTCCATTGGACACTTTAATCATCTGTAAAGAGTCAAACATCAAGCTATCAAAGTTTGTTGATCATTGTAGGATATAAACCATGATTTGCTAAGTAACAGACTAAGTAAGAGACTAGCCTGAATTGTAGAATTGCTCCATAAACCACATTATTCATATCCTGCAAGCTTATTCATAATGCATACATGCACAACATATAACATGGCCAATAACCTTGTGTTCCAAAATAAAAAAATTTCAAGCTATCTATTGGAGATACAGCCTAATGGTTTTTAAATACGAAAAAACATAAGCAAAGAAATCTAGAAATTAAACAAATTAAAACAATAATACTTCTCTTTAACAAGGCTCAGATTGTAGGATGATATTATAATAGTGGATGAAATATTACGTCATTCAATGCCGAATGATAAATAAGGGGTTGCGTACATGCCACCTCCATGCTCAACTCCTAGAGTCGAATGGCTGCGAGCAAGTACGCCTCCAAACCTTACTTGCATAGTCGGCTATCCTCCTACTAATCATCATTGCCTCACGCAAAACCCCTACAAGAGAACATAAGAAAAAGAATTTATATAGTTAATAATATAGGATTTTGAAAATGCTCGGGAAATAATGGAAATGTTCGGGAAATATTAAGATGTCGCACATAAATATTACAGTTCTATGAGAGTATAATGGTAGTTAATACGGCCTACGAACAAAAGCATGTCGCAGGCAAATTAATGTTTAAATGTGCGCCTGAATAAAACAGTTCAATATGTCATAATGAACAAATGTGGACAGCATGAATGGGAAGGCAGTGGCCCAAGGGTCTTCTCAATCCAGTTTGTGTTGTCTCATGAAGCGGTAGAGCCACTGAGCCCGCACCTCACTGGACCTCCTGAGAAACCCATCCCCAATCTTGGGGTTGTCGATTATATAATCATAGGCAGTAGACACGACATCTTCGGTGAAGATGACATAGTCGTATGTTGTACCGACCATAGATCGAGGCATTCATAGCACTCCGTTGCTACCCTTTTCTCCTCCTCATTCTTATCATGCACGGTATCCCCAATCTTCTGCAAACCATCAGCAACCCTCCCTAATATCTCTAGCTGAGGGTTGGTCCTCTTACCTTTACCGCGCGAGCTTTGCGACACTGACATACTCGCATGTAGGGTAGAGTACCGGCTTGCTTCAGGATGATCTCCCACATTGGCAGGGTCCTGGGTGTCGGCGAGTGGGTTATTGACGTCTTGGGCAAATGTCCCAGCTGCTGCTTCTCCACGAAAAACTAGTACCATTTCATCATACAACTCAATAGGCTTGTTGAGGTACGGCTCATCAAGCTTATTTCCCTACAAACGAACCAATGTTATTCATTAATTAATCTTACACAACAATCAAACTCCGATAACAATATAGGAATGAAGGATTAATTCATTACCGCAATGTAAGCAGTATAAACTGCTTCGTCAGGCATTTTTAGGGTGCGTGTCTCTGAAACAAAATTGACACACCCACTAAGCCTTTTAAGCTTACAGATCCGATTCCACCTATTCCTCCATGTGCGAAGATGGTTGATGACATGAGTGGCCAGAAATTGTGTGCCAATCTCTCATTCACCGCTTTGGCAGTTTAAGGTATGAAGGTTCCCTTTGACTCCTTCACGGATTTGTTCACCTAAAAATACCATCATAAATTTGCTGGCATCATCATTCATCTTATGTTAGTCCCCACTTTTCTCTTCTTACCACGGTCAGCGGTACCTAAACTCATTTCCTCAATAAAGCCTTCTCCTGACATCCTCTACAAAATAAGTCAACAATCAAATAGATGAGACAAAAATGATGAAGTTCAAATATGGACAATATTATACATTTGGGGGGCCATTAATGATAGACGTCATAATATAAATTACAATTAGAAATTCAAAGTTATAAATTCACGACAAACAAATAAAACTGCGAGAATTACGTTTTATTTTCACATTATCCATTAACCACATTAATTCGAAGCCTGATAATCTTCCCACATTTGTTGCGCTATTACTTCTCTAAATTGAACCCAATCATTATTTTCCTCTCTGATTTCTCTCTGGTTCCGTCCCTCTTGGGAGACATTTTGCGCAATCCAATTGTCCTCACTTGGGATGAACTCATCAACACCGTGTGACAAAATAAATTATGGAGTATGCACATGCCATCACAATGTCAACTTGAGTGCGGTAAGGAAAGAAGGGTCGTGACGCTAATATCTTAAATCTCCCTTTCAGTGACCCGAATGCCCGCTCTACAGTCGTCCGAAGGGAGGAATGTCGGTAGTTGTACAGTTCTTGATAAGTACTCGGAGCTCTCCCACTAAATTCGCTCAAATGGTATCGAACTGCGCGGTATGGGGATAAGAAACCAGGCGTGTGTTTGTAACCAGCATCGCAAAGATAAAATTTACCTAGGGTTACAACAGAAAAGGTTAACGATCGCATGAAGGTAAACACACAAATTAAGCTAGTGAATGTACTGGGAAGCAACCGGGTTACCTTGAGGGACTCTCAAACCATTGGTCGTTGCAGTGCGTCACGAAGTACGGTAAGATCGTGCTCTGAGCCTTCCCCATCCCGCAAGGACGTATGTGAATCTAAGGTCGAAGTCAACTACTGCCAACACGTTCTGTGTAGGATACGGCTTCCTTCCATAGAACGGGGCCACCATCTCAGCGGGAACTGTTGCGTGGACATGTGTGCCATCAATTGCTCCCACACAATCCTACCCATAACGTAATGTAGTAGTTAATCAACAACATACTTATATCTTACTGTTTAATAGGATTATTATGGGTAGAACATGTACCTTAAAGTATCTACTAAACTTAGGGTCACCACTAATTTTTTCATGCACGTCCACATTTGGCCGCAAATGTAAATCATCTAATTTCTCCAATTGCATGTAGAACGAGCTGAAAATAGCGACTTATGGTCTCACCGGAACGTATGAAGTTGATGCCTAACACTCTGTTGCGGACGTTGTGGCCAACAGTGTGTAGGAACATGGTAGTTGCTCTTCGACAGTTACATACTGTGTGTCGTGCAAGAGATCCCTACTCCTTAACAAGGATGAGAGGTTGAAGAACACTTCTTGTCCATCCTAAACATATTGCGGCAGTTGGTATCACTTGACTCTAAAACTCGCTGAAGGTACATTCCTCTCTCGGTATCCCTAATTCGTCTAGGTATGTGTTGGGGGATATCAACTGGACCGGTCATCCACATGAGACAGCATAAGCACACGAGCAAATAATGAGAAGTCCTATTTCCTCATCGTCACCGTCAAGCCCGAGGTTCAACAAGTTATCCATGAACTACAATAAGGTATAGGTTAATAATGCTGTGAAAAAACTATTCAGAGCATGTATATTTACAGTTACCAGCAATGCACATGGACCAAATGTAAGCAGAAAGCCAAAAAAAAATTTTCAGAGCATGTATATTGACACTTAACAGCAATGAACATGAAAAAAATGTAAGCAGATAGCCCCAAGAAATATTCAAAGCATGTATATTGACAGTTACCAGCAATGCACATGAACCAAATATAAGCAGACAGGGAAAAAAAAAATTTCAGAGCATGTATATTGACACTTAACAGCAATGAACATGAACAAAATGTAAGCAGATAGCCCCAAAAAAATTTCAGAGCATGTATATTGATAGTTTCCAGCAATGCACATGAACCAAATGTAAGCAGATAGGCAAAAAAAAATTTTCAGAGCAGGTATATTGACACTTAACAGCAATGAACATGAACAAAATGTAAGCAGATAGCCCCAAAAAATTTCAAAGCATGTATATTCACAGTTAACTGCAATGAACATGAACAAAATGTAAGCAGATACCCCAAAACAAATATTCAGAGCATGTATATTGACAGTTACCAGCAATGCGCATGAACCAAATGTAAGCAGACAGCCTTAAAAAAATTTTCAGACCATGTATATTGACACTCAACAGCAATGAACATGAACAAAATGTAAGCAGATAGGCCCAAAAAATTTTCAGAGCATGTATATTCACACTGAACAGCAATGAACATGAACAAAATGTAAGCAGATAGCCCCAAAAATTTTCAGACCAGGTATCTTGACACTTACACAGCAATGAACATGAACAAAATGTAAGCAGATAGCCCCAAAAAATTTTCAGAGCATGTATTTGACACTGAACAACAATGAACATGAACAAAATGTAAGCAGATAGGCCGAAAATTTTTCAGAGCAGGTATATTGACACTTAACAGCAATGAACATGAATAAAATGTAAGCAGATAGCCCCAAAAACAATTTCAGAGCATGTATATTGACACTGAACAGCAATGAACATGAACAAAATGTAAGCAGTTCCTGTTTCCAAAAAGTATTCAGAGCATGTATATTGACAGTTAAAAGCAATGCACATGAACCAAATGTAAGAAGACAGCCAAAAAAAAAATTTCAGAAGCATGTATATTGACAGTTACCAGCAATGAACATTAATTAAAAGGAAATAGAAAGCCCCAAACAAATTTCAGAGCATGTATATTGACAGTTATCAGCAAAATAACATGGCCAAATGTTAGCAGACAGCAGCAAAAAAATTTCAGAGCATGTATAATGACACTTACCAGCAATGCACATGAACCAAATAAATAATCACTTACACCGACGCACAACAGGAATAACAGATCTTTTTTTGAAATTCAACAGTGAACTTACCAAGATCTAAAAAATTATCAGAAGTGGACTCTGATCTGAAATAGCCACCCTTCCTCTTTTCTCAAATTCTCACAATCACAAGGCAAGTGCACTGGACTAGAGGAGGGATCCATGGCTATTTATCAAGAAACAAGAGGAACCCTCAATTATTGCAGTCGCGAGGGAGGGAGAGGGACTGTGCTCTCGTGAAGAGAGAGGGGGCAACAATTGACCAGAACAGCCGGGCCTGTGACCACGAGAATTCAAAATCCTCTTGTGGAATCTCGATGCTACAGGGCCAGATCTGACTTCACGGGGAAAAAGGGGCACACCCAGCCTCTAGCTTAGCCAGATCTAAGGGGACAGAGCGATGGACAAGTCGAAAAAAGGGAGGTTGGCTCCTGATCGATCGCTGGAGGACAGCGCCAATGCGAGCCAGAAGACCGAGAGAAGGGAATCACAAGTGTCAGATCTGGACCTTAGGGCACGAGTGAGGGACAGTGATGGGAGAGGTACAGGGTTGGGGGCTGTGAGATCCGGCCGGGATCGAGAGAGGGGAGGGGAAGTGGAGAACACTGTAGGGTCAGATGCTTGATCTCCAGCAACGAGGGGAAGAGAGAGAGGCTTCTGGAATTTTCGCCGAGATCTGAAAGGGATGGGAAGAGTAAACGAGAGAAGAAGAGAGTAAACGAGAGAAAAGAGAGAGAGAGCCCAACGGTCTATCATTTCCAATGGCCCATGAGAGAAGGAAGTGGGAATTTCTTCACTTGTGCGGCCCACAGAAAAGGGGAAAAGTTGTAAGGAAAAGCCCTTACACTTTCAGCCCATCCAAACACTGGAAGTGGAATTTGGACTTCCCACTTCCTCACTTCACTAGGATTCCTTGAATCCAAAACATCCCCATAGAGAAATTATCTGAAATTTCTTCTAAATAAAAAACTAACTGTCTCAGCTTGTTCTAATCCCGCAGGACTGTTACGGAAAAATTATTCACATTAAAAAAAATTATTAAAAAAATTAGTATTTTTTAATACTTCTATCTTTTAAAAATAGTCTAAAATATCCTTCTTCTTCTTCGTCTTTCCTACACCTCCTTCTGCGATGACTGTTGGCAGCCCCTCGCCACCCTCTGTCCTAACCCTCGCCCTCCCCCAACCTCGCCCTTCCGCCTCCCCCTCCCTCTCTCGCCCTTCTCCTTCCCCTCTTGCTGCAGCTGTTGCAGGCTGCTGTGACTATGAGGGAGGCGGGCCGAGGACGAGAAAGGGAAGAGGGAGGAGAAAGAGAGAGAATGAGGGGTATTTTAAGAATATTTAAAAAAAAAAATTGTATATACCTAAATCAATTTTCTAGGTGCACTAATCTGTTGTATGTCTTGATCGATTCTCTATGTGTCAATATCGGTGCCTCATAACTTGTATCAAATTTCAAAATTCTCTTATATAGAAGACCCCCACAAAAAATTGAAATTGCTTTACTGTTCAAGCTCATCTTTGCTAGTCTTTGTAAATTCATTTCAATATGCATTTCTACCGTTTGGGATGAACAATAGCGAAATTTCAATTAACAACATGACAAATTTTTTGGGATGCAAAATAACTAGCATAAGTTGAGAACCTGGAGTGTGACAGCAAACCCGTGTAGAATACCAGTCCATTCAAACTGCAGTTGCTTCAAAGAGAGAGGAAATATAATATCCACAAAAACTGTGAGAGAATCTGAAGGTATCCATC
>JAVJIF010018577.1:0-55004 GCA_038442645.1 Agave tequilana
TAACATGCATCAAGTCCTAGAATGGAACTAGCAAGCATGAAACAACATAAGGGAAGTACTTGCCCAAAACACAAGAGTTACTCGCCGACATAAAGTGAAGTACTCACCTAAAATTACACGACTCCTAGCAATATCTGAAAAATCCACGAACACCACGTGCACGCTACCAATCCATATTAAGATATAAATATATATAATAGAGAGAGAATGAGAGAGGAGAATTAGTTAGATAGTGAAGGAGGCTAAGAGAGTGGGGGGAGAGGTAGAGAGAAAAATTGTAGAAAAGAGAGAGGGGGAGTTGTGCTGGAAATTAAGGGTATAAATAGGGAATGAAGGAGAGGGTAGATAGGGAATAAAAGAAAGGGGGGTAAAAGAGGAAAGAAGGAAAAGAGAAAGAAGAAAAGAAAATAAGGAAGAAAGAAGAAAATAAAGAAGAAAAAAGAGGAGAAGGGGGAGGGGGTGGTGGTGGCCAGCGGTTCTGGCCACCGTTGTCGGCCAGGGGGTGGTGCGGCCGAGGCTAGGGGGAGGAAGAGGGGGTGGAGGGGTTTTGGTTTATATTGAAGGTGATGTTGTTGTTGTGGTTGGTGTTGTTATTGAAGATGGTGTGGTGGTTGATGGAGTTGTGGTGGTGTAGGGAGTTGGGGGAGGAAGTGGAGATGGTGTTTGGGTGTTGGGAGTGGAGAAATTGGGGGATTTTATGGTAAATTTTTGGAGAAGAAAGGAGATGGTGGTGATGGGTTTAGGGAAAATTGGAGAAGGTGGAGTGAAATTTGAAGAGGAGGAAGTGGGGAAGAGAAGAAAGGAGCTTTGGGGGGAGGCGGCGTCGGCTAGGGGCGGCAGCGCTTGGGGTGGTGATGGAGGCGGCGATCAAGGGGAGGAAGAGGAGTGGAGTTGGTGGGAGAGAAGGAGAAGAAGAAATGGAGAAAATGAGAAAGAAAGAAAGAAAGAAAGAAAGAAAAGAAAAGAAAAGAAAAGAGACATAGAGGGAGAGAGAGGAGTATGGGGGTGGTTGGGTTCTATTGTTGCTGTAGTCGGTAGGGGATAGGGCGCTAGGGAGCAGGTAGGGGGAAGAAGGGAAGAAAGAGAGAAGGGAAAGAAAAGAAAAAAAGAAAGAACGAAAAGAAGAAAAAGATGGAAGAAAGTGATAAAATAGGTAAAAAATATATATTATTAAATAATAAATAAGTATAATAAAATAGGAGAATTAAGTAAAGGAGGAGAGAAGGAAAAAGTAAGACAAGAAAATAATTTGAAAATAATATTATTATTTAAATCAGGTAAAAGTCGACTGTTTCAGAAACGTTTCCAAAAATCTCAAAAAATAGAAAATATTATTTTAAGATGCTTAATAAAATTAGATTCAAGAAATTCAATCTGGTTTTCAAATTAAAAATTCTGAAATCTTCTGGCGATACCGGTCGACACTGTAATTGGTCAAATTTCGATAAATACAGAAAAAATAAAAAATGTATTTAAATAGAAAAAAAGATTCTAAGAAGTAATATGAAAGCAATTTCTAAAAATTTAACTCCGTTTGAAAACTAAAAAATCGGGAATCGGTTAGCGATACCGATCGACACCAGTTTTGAAGATTTTGCAAAATAATTCTGAAAAATTCTAAAAAAGCATGAAAAATCTAAATATTAGAAAATAATGTTTAAAATTAAAATCGGTCAAATCAGATTACTAGAAAGGTTAAATCAGACAGTATGCTGGTATGGGTTCCTGGTCCAGGTCAGGGTTGACTCTAGATCTGAGAATCCAGATCCGATACCAAATAATATAAGCAATCACAACCCAAAAATAAATACTGAAAGAAAATTGAAACAATAGGTCGAAAAAATTGGGACACGTATCTGGGTACATATCCCAGGAACGGGGTGCTACAATAACATTGGCAATACGAAAAAAACATTTGAGAGCGTATTCCCATGTGGTAGGGACATGGACCGGCGCAAACAAGAAACTGGGTCAAAGGACTTTTCAACACCAGTTTTTTCTCCAGGGAGTTTTTGACACGAGTCAAATTCCCTGGGGACCTAAAAGCAATTTTCTATCTTTTTTCCCCTCTGCTTTTCCTCAAACCAAATGGGCCCTTAAAACAAATTATGATCGTCCTTAAAATGATAGATGATTGTCTTTTACAACTGTTTATTCGTAATCGAGAGGATCTAAAAATGTGCATTTCATATAGGATAGAAAAATTAAAGATAGACAAAGATGGAGAAATAAAAAGATTGTCAAATAAACTTTGTTTTTATAAGAAGAGAAATTAAGTAGTATTTGTGTGAATTATTCTAATATAAGTAATTTTGTGGGCTCATATTTTATATTTAAGAACTACCCAACGCTAAAATAGTGCTTCGATCTATTAGAATAAGTTTGCTAATAAATAACCTCATCCTAAAGACTTGTATGCACATGAACATTTCATGCTTATACTCTTGCATCTTTCAACTTTGGGTTGTAAACGTTGTTGATATCCAGTTTAAAGTTCATTTCAAGAGGCATCGCTTTGAATCACTACCTCACAGCGAATATTGTTTTGTGATGCCTTCCCGGTTGTTAGATCTATGGTCGGTCTTGAGTTTAACCATCATCAAATCCGTTTTATCATATGCCGCCTTGATGCCTCTGCGGACCACCGTTGACTTAACATCTCCTCCTCCAACTTAACCACTCGAACACAGATCTATTGTTGTAACTCTGATACCACTTGTTAGGAATGAAGATTCCTGATCCGATTCTCGATAGACCATGAGATCAATCATATAAGCATATAAAATAGAAGAAGCACAAGAAGAAACATAATATTTATGAGGTTTCACCGTCCAACTTCTGCCTACATCTACATGACATAGTATGAAGTCTACTATGGGTCTGTTTGGTTGTCGTAATTGGCCGTAATTCGTAAGTTGTAATTGGTAAAGTTTTTTACATTTATAAATGAGTTACATGCATGTAAACTTTATGGTGTTTGGTTGGTAATATAAAGTTGTAAGTGGAAAAGTGTATTGTGCTTTACGGTGTTTGGTTGTCGTAATGTGTAAGTCGTAAGTGAAAAAGTTGATCACAAAATTAATTATTTGGTGATTTAAAAAGTTTTAATATTGCAAATAAATATTAAAATTGCTAAATATTAAAAAAATTTAATATTAACATAAAAAATAATACAAATTTGCATGACCACAAAATTAACTGTAACTGGACTGTAAGTGAGTGATAATTGGATTGCAAGTGAGGGGTAATTGGGTTGTGTAAGTCTTTTACGAATTACAGTCCAAACAAACGCCGTAGTTGTGACTGGGTTGTAAGTCATTACGAATTACGGACTTTTACGCGAAACAAACGGCCCCTATGAGAAAAGAGATTTAAGTTTCTCTCATCACATCTCTCCCTGTAATCTCATTAATTCATATTTCTATAAGAGTAACCTCTCCTCTAATTTGTGTGTGTGTGTGTGTGTGTGTGTGAGAGAGAGAGAGAGAGAGAGAGAGAGAGAGAGAGAGAGATTATATATAGTGTTATAAGAAAGCTCTTGCGGTACCCAATACTTAATGATAGATCACATCATTAAGTTATTCTGGCTAAACTGACACAAGTCCAATATGAACTTCCACGGTCTAATCCGATCGCAACTGACACGAAGTCATCTTGGCACAAAGTTAAACCGGATGCATAAACTGGATACGGGATGTTGGGAATTTTATTTAAAATAAATAAATAAAAAAAGAATGAAATTCTTAAATACACTACTTGACTTGGTCACTAACCACTATTCTACTAATGGGGTTATTGTCTTAGATAGTGGAGTCAGTTATCATATTAGTGGGGTTAGTTGTTAAGAGTTAGAGGCTAAGCTTCACACCCCCCCCCCCCCCCCCCCACACCCACACACACACACACCATGAAAGTAGAAGCAAGAGAATTAAAATAGAAAAAAAAGATTCCTCTCTCTCTCTCTCCTCCTCTCTTTTTCTTATAAAATTTCTTTTTCAAATTTAATCTGGGCATTGCTTACAATTCGAGGTCATCTTCCCTTCGTGATCGTACACGCAAGGGACACCAGTAGAGAGGAGTGGTATCGCTAAGGGATACATCTGTCTTGCCTGACCGCACGAGGTCAGCGATATGCCTTTTAGCGCAATGATCACACACCTTATCCGAGACCAGTGACATTGTTCATATATTTACTTTATTAAATTATTTGTCATTTTGATTTTTGGATGGAAGAATCCCAACACGGAACACAACCCAATATGTTTTGCTCTTATTTTTGTTCTTTTATCAGATGCCTCCGCTGCTTGGGAATGAACTTGTCAAAACTTGATCAACTTGAAATTGTTTCCTTTATATGATAGGCTCAATTCCTTCCATAATTGCTAAAAATTTATCTTTGATAATACATCGAACATCACATGTGCCTTGAGAGATTGTGGGCTCTGATATCAATGTGTTGTCACTGAGGACAGGGTTTTACAAATTGAGTGTTAGCGAGACACGAGCCTTGGCATAACGTTAAGCTCATATATGATTTTAGTAAAGACATGGAAAAAAAATTTCAAGAAGCATGGCAATTTTTGTGTTTGAATGAACCCGACCTACATTCACATTGAGAATATCGAGAGAAATATATTATAATATTATGGAGTACAAGGGGACGCTTGACTGATTAGATCGTGGATTTGCTTCTCAGTAGGTCTTCGGCTTGAATCCCTTGATTGACATTTGCCCTCGAGAATTTATTCCCGCGATTTACCTGGACCTGTGTAGGAAAACTTCACAGGATAGAATGCACAGGCCCCTGAGATTATATAGTCGGGATGCGCTAAGCGGCCTCGAATATCAGGATGGATTGAAAAAAAATAATCTCAACTCACTAAAGATTAAATTTCATACATTGATGAAGAGCTTCGTTTCCTATTGTAAATCAATCACTCATTGATGTTAAGCATCTTTTCTTACATTTTTTGCCTCTGAAATCTTTTCAATATCTTCAAAAATCCTAGATTCCAAACTCATTATAAAGAACTTTGATATCCTACAATATTAGAAAGGATCTTGACTAGCAATTTTATGTAAATCAAGTCATTGTGAAAATATCTTTAATTAATCAGGAGACTCAATCTTAAAAAAAGGACAAAATTCACAATAATATCATTATCAAATCCAACTCACAACTGATAGCAAAATCCTTTTGAATCCCTCATTAGTCCCTATCCTCGAGTCCTAATAAGTTTCTTTCTCCCCTTTTAAAAAATTATCTTGACTTTTGATGAATTAAGAGTATTTTTAACATTTGACTTCCAAGATCTATGTTAATAGTTGAAACGTTCGACATATCATGTTTAATTTTAAGAAAACAAGTTGATGTAAACTATTAATTTGCATTAAATGGAGTCTTTGCAATTTAAACCTAGCCATTAGCCATTGAAATATCATTTGCAAATACTCAGGCCAGCTCGAAAGCTTGCGCTCATAAGGAGATTAGAACTTAGGACGTGTTTGGTTGCAAGGAAGTGGGCGGAAGTAAAAAAATGAGAAAATATAATTGCTCACTTCTCTATCTATTCAAACACCAGAAAAGGAAAATAAGAAAACCTCTTTTCCTTTTCTCTTAGTTTTCTCTTTTCCCTTTCACACAATCACTTCTTCACTTTCAGGGTGCTTCAGTTAATTTGTGATCATGTAAATCTCATTCGTAATAAGTTGTAGCTCAAAACAGTTAATTTTATAATCATGTAAATTTTCATGCATTTTAGTTACAATCTAATTTTTATTTTTCTTAATTAATTTTTATTTTAATATTATTTTGCGGTCAACTTTGTGGTCAATTTTTCACTCACACTTTTATATTACCATCCAAACACTAAAAAAGACATAACATTTTTCAAATCATATTTTTCAATAACATCCAAACACCGGAAAACACACTAACTAATTCCCAAATTTCAAAGCAACTATTACTACTTTCTCACTTGGGCTGTTTGTTTCGCCGTAAAAGGCGTAAAAGTCCGTAATTCGTAAATGACTTACAATCCAATTACAACTACGACGTTTGTTTGGACCGTAATTCGCAAAAGACTTACATAACTCAACTAACACTCACTTGCACCCAGTTACCACTCACTTACAGCCCAGTTACAGTTAATTTTGTGGTCATACAAATTTGTATTATTTTTATATATTAATATTAATTTTTTTAATATTTAACTTTTTTAATATTTATTTGCAGTATTAAAACTTTTAAAATCACCAAATAGTTAATTTTGTGGTCAATTTTTTCACTTACGACTTATACATTGCGACAACCAAACACTGTAAAATATAATACACTTTTCCACTTTACAATTTTATATTACCAACCAAATACCGTAAAACTTACATACATGTAACTCATTTACAATTGTAAAAAATTTTACCAATTATGATTACGAATTACGACCAGACGACAACCAAACAGACCCTTTGGTTGGTTGTCGTAATTGGCCGTAATTCGTAAGTTGTAATTGGTAAAGTCTTTTACAGTTGTAAATGAGTTACATGCATGTAAACTTTCTGGTGTTTGGTTGGTAATATAAAGTTGTAAGTGAAAAAATGTATTGTGCTTTACGGTGTTTGGTTGTCGTAATGTGTAAGTCGTAAGTGAAAAAGTTGATCACAAAATTAACTATTTGGTGATTTAAAAAGTTTTAATATTGCAAATAAATATTAAAAATGCTAAATATTTAAAAAAATTAATATTAACATAAAAAAATAATACAAATTTGCATGACCACAAAATTAAATGTAACTGGGCTGTAAGTTAGTGGTAATTGGGTTGCAAGTGAGTGGCAATTGGGTTGTGTAAGTCTTTTACGAATTACGGTCCAAACAAACGCCGTAGTTATAACTGGGTTGTAAGACATTTACGTA
This sequence comes from Agave tequilana, assembly GCA_038442645.1. Classification (NCBI taxonomy): domain Eukaryota; kingdom Viridiplantae; phylum Streptophyta; class Magnoliopsida; order Asparagales; family Asparagaceae; genus Agave; species Agave tequilana. The sequence goes on from JAVJIF010018577.1 coordinate 6,916, forward strand.
TTACGGACTTTACGCGAAACAAACGGCCCCTTAAACAGCCTCTTAGTATGTTAAAGCGTGCCACCACCATGATTTTTTTTTCAATTTTTTAAAAAACTACCATCAATCAATAAGATATTAAAGAAATGCTCACGTGCATGTAACATGACCGGCAAATATACCTCTAACCCATATTCATAAAATGAAAATATTCTTCTTCATTTTTTTTGGGAGATGGGTTACGGAGTTAGCTCTTCACTAAGGGTATTTTTGTCCTTTCCTTTTAAAGTTAACAACTTCCGGTTTTTTTTTTTCCCCCTGAAACTGCTGAGTATATGATAATTTTATGTAGTCTTGGAAGTTCATAATAATTTTTTGCAGATGGAAGAAAATTCATGGTTTTTTTCTGCATTTAAGAGAAAAATGAATTTGTCCAGACTCGGGCTTTTACGAGTCCAGCCCATCCAGACTCCGGCCCACTTAGCCCCCAGCTTAACAAAATATCTAAATAAAAATAATCATCAACAAAATCATTATTTTCTGCACTTGGGCCCCACTAAAAAAAACCCACCCCAAATAAAAAACCTCACCAGCTCTCAAAATTTCTGATTTCCCAAAACCCTAGGCAGCTCTCAAAATTTCCCATTTCCTAAAACCCTAGCTTCAAGGTGAGATCCTTTTGTTTTATTCTTGTAGTATGATTTCAATTTAATTTTGATTATTTTTTCTTTGTTTGTGATTTTTACTTTGCTTGCTTGTTGAAGGACAAGTAATGAATTTTAGTGTGCTCTGTTAAAGATATCTTGATTACATTGTCTATTCTAATTTATGTCCTTAAATTCTTTTTTGAGAATAGATATGTCTCCTTTTAAGCTTTAAAAGATTATTTTTGGGATGTCTAGGGACTAGGGTTAAGTCCTTTAACATTTGCCAGAGTAATCCATATAGATTAGTTTTGAATTACGAGTTCATATCATTGCAAATAGATCGTCAAAGTTTAGAAATTTCCTGAGATTTCATTTCATGGAATGACTCGTTTTTTAATTCTCAGTATAATAATTCTCAGAAGAAAGGATATCTGTGTTTATGTGCATTCTTTATCGAAGATATGCAGTCCATTCAGGATTTTTGGTGTACTATTTTATTTCTACTATCAGTAGATTTCGTTTATAGATTCCGTGTATTTTTTTTTGGTGCTGTTTTGCATGAACTGATTGTAAAGTTGGCAACTTAGAGAAGTTAGAGCAATAGCTAGGAAAATGAAAGATATTTTCCTGTGGTCCATTGTGCCCATTACTCATATGATCTTTAATTCATTTTCTTTCTTTCACTCACTAAGTCTGATAAAATTTTCCTTGAAAGAAAATATAATGATCCGTTTAATCTGTTTCTTAAATGTGAATAGAATGGTATGGAAAAAAAAACTTTATATATTTATGCTGTCAAGCTTGTAGAAAAAGGCTTGTAGGAAAAAAATTTATAATTGAGTACACTTAGAGCATAAACAAGGGTTCCGTTAGAGATCCCTTATTTAAAGGGGGTGGAGGGGGCTAAGGGTCCATTAAGGGGCCATTAGGCTCCAATTGTACTCCCCCTCCACTCTTTGTTTTAATATTTTATGTTTTGAATGTTTTTTATTTATTTAATAAATTTGTAATAAGTAAATTTAATTAAATATTTTGTTTTAATTAATCATTAAATATTAAATTCGTATTAATTAATTATTAAATATTAAAAATTAAAGATTTCATGTATTAATCCAGTATTTAATAATGTATTAAATGTTAATTAAATTAAATTTACATATTGCTTTATATATTTATGTTAATTAAATTTACGAAAACATATTAGTTAAATATTATTTCAAATTTAAATTCATATTATTTAAATATTAAAGGGTTGCTGAAGGACTTCTTGGACTCTTCAAATTAAGGGATTTGTAGGGACTTGGGGTGGGGACCTCCGGCCGCGTGGAGAACCAACCCCCCCCCCCCCCCCCCCCCCCCCCCCCCCCAGTGTCCCTTAATTTGTTGAAGGGGGCCGGATTTACCGGCCCCTTGGAGATGATCTTAGAAGCATAAAGTTTATGAAATTATACTATTTTACTTGAGTCAAGGAAGTGCAGTTTGGTTGATTACTACAAATCTGTGCATTTATGTTTCCGGGGGCAAAATTGGCATGGTATGAGATACTGAAGTGGTTCACTAATTGACATCGTGGTCTTCTGTATTTATAACCTTGTGCTGGAGCTATTCAGTGCAATTGTGAATTTTTAAATTTGTTTAATTTCTACCAGTTCTTTTGTGAGTACAAATTAGGTTGCAAAATCTTGTGTTTCTTTGTGTTCTTAAACTTAATCATTGAGTGACTAGTAATGAATTTGCATCATGTACGCAAGTACAGTTTTAGTTAGTGTCCAATTTCACTTTTGGCGAATTTAAATCTCTACACTGCAATAATCTGATCAGTGACACACACTGTGATCCAACTTCTAGGATAATTTGCTTGCAACAACTGCTGCTCCAAACCCTAGTCGCTTGTGTGATAATGGGTAAAGCAGGTTCGTGTTCTTTAGATTCCATCTACTTATCATCATCATTTAAGCCTTTTGGTATCCACATATCTGCACAAGGCTTTGTGGTACATCCTTCCAAATGTTCCTTTATTGATAAACAATTTGGGACCATTTGATGGATTTGCTGTAGGGAATTCCATTCAACTCAACTGAAGAAGATAAGCCATGCGACAAAAGGAATTCCATTTTCAGATTTCATCTACTTAATGTAACCATAGTAATGATTACAATGACTTTTAATCATATGATGATTTACTTTAAGAAATCTATTTTAAGTATGGATTTGGTTATATAGAGATGTTTAGTTTCTACATCCAATGACACTTTCTAAAGTGAGAAATATATATTCTTCCTCTTCTGTTGTTCATTGTTTTATTAATTGATTCACAATTTACTTCTTATCATAAAATAAAGAAAAAATCTTTTCTTTGTTAATGTACTTGTAGAAGAAGCTAATCTTCATTGTATTTAGAATGTGAGTGTAGGATTCTAGCCATCACAAAAAAAATTGGACAGTTGAAGTACAAATGCTTTATCGTGAAATTGAATCTTGATCTATAATTTGATTGATTTTGTCACATTTTTTATTATAATTTTTGATTGTTTAGAACATTGATTCACCTATCTCAGTTAAACACCCACACCCACACCCGTGCGTGCGCGCACACATTTATTTGGTAATTCAATGTCCAAGTACCTCAGCATTGCCAAATATCTGAGCAAACTAAAGTGTGATAAGTAGCCAAAATTCTTACCATCTTACGCTCTACAGATTTGTATGCCTTTTGTACTTAGAAGCTTCAACTTTCATAGTTACTTGCGGGTCAACAATTGTTATAAAGACTTGCCTGCTTCCATGGGTATGACATCCTGATATTTTGTAAAGAAAGAAAGTTCTCAATAAGGGACTGGCAGGGTCTTCTGACAATGCTTATATAAGTATACATGAACTATTGCTTGTGATCAATTTAGATGAACACTGCTGTGGATTTCTTTCAGGGTTTGAAATATTATGTAATTCATGGATTATAAAAATAGTCTATATGTTGAAGCTGAAAAAAAGAAAGATTTGGCCCATCACTTTTGTGTAGTAGTGGTATAAGAATACAATATACTTCCAAGTTTTTGTCCATTCCTACAGCATACATTACATTATGTACTGTGGTGTTGGATAGTTTTTCATTTAAGAACTGTCTAGAAGATACAAATAGTTTTTATATCATTTCTCCAATAATTTGGAGAGTAATGTGATTGAAGAATTTATATCAATTCTCTATGTGTGGGACGAATGCACTTTACCTTATCTTTGGATCTTGGAAATCACAAGAAACATCTGCAAAAAGGCTTTTTCCTCTTTCCCTGCGTGTCTTTTTCTTTCCCCACATGTCTGGGTGTCTCTATCATTAACCATTCCCACTGTGAGCGTTTATTCTCATATCGTTCACACTATGAGCGTGTTTGCATGTTTTCTTAAATGTCAGAAATACCAAAGCTTCCCTAAATTTTTAGCAATCAATTTTGTGATAGATTACTTGCATTCTTTTTACTACTTACCCATCTCTGCTTAAATGCTAGCCTTTTCCCTCTTTTGCAACATTGAGGTAGAGTGTTTGACTTTTACAGTTAGACGATGTCTCCGTGTTCTCTGTAATTAATGGGTTTTGATCTAAGCGTCTGTTGTTTGTGTTGTTTATGGAAATCTTGAACAGATCTACAGAAATTGTTAGGAGATGGCTTTCTGCAGCAAACTTGGTGGCCTTATCAGGCAAAGCATTTCTGGGAGCAACATTTCCAATGGATCAGCTCCTGCGATGCATTTGCTTAATTCTGTTCGCTACATGTCCTCCTCCAAGCTTTTTGTTGGAGGTAAAAAATCTAAATCATCTTATTTAGATCACCAGTCTTCAATTAGTCCGTAATTTCTGAATGGAGAATTTATTCGTATGTTATGGTCAGGTCTTTCCTATGGTACTGATGACCAGTCCCTTAAGGAGGCGTTTAACAGCTTCGGCAGTGTCACCGATGGTTAGTGAAACTATCTACTTCTGCACTTCTTTTAGGCTTTGATAGCTATAAAACAAATTAAGCTTACTTAAATTGTTTAACCATATTTCACTTCTTACCCACAGTGATTGTTTTTTTCCCCTTCAGTCAAGGTAATCACTGACAGAGAAACTGGAAGGTCTAGGGATTCGGGTTTGTAAGCTTTGAGAGTGAAGAATCTGCCACCGCAGCTATGTCCGGCATGGATGGCCAGGTTTGTCTATCATGTCTATCTTTCCCCCATTATCTTTCTGTAATGTACACAAAATGGCCATCTGATCTTTAGGGGATGAAACTCTCCAAAAAAAAAAATTTTGATTGACAATCAGAGGTTCAGACATTCTAACACCCCCTGCGTCTGTGTGTTTGTGCACACAGATTATGCATGTACAAGTGTATATTAGTTTGCATGCACAGTCATGCACGCAAGCACAGAGTTTGGTATCTCTCATTTCAGATAGTATCCAGCTAAATCTAAAGCTAGACCATTATGCTTACCTCACATTTCAGATTGTATTCTTTTAAAGCTAAGCAATTATACTTTTCATGTTCTCTCAGGAACTACAGGGCAGGAGTATTCGTGTGAGCTATGCCAATGAAAGACAGGGTGGTGGTGGTGGTGGTGGTGGTGGATTTCGTGGTGGCAACAGCAGTTATGGAGGGAATTACGGCGCAGGGTATTGATGCCCCTTGTTCACCATAGAAGTTTTGTTTGGATTTTAATGTTCTGCCTACATTAGTTTTGTTTATGCACCCAGTTTAGTTTTGACTTCTGTTTTATGCAACAAAATCTAACCAACAGTCGGTTTTGGGTCTAAAACATGCTGCAATTGCATAAAAGTTGCTAATTAGAGTTTACCTTCATTTCTGTAATTTCATTCTTCATGTCCTGTTCTCTGGCGCGTTTGGTACTTGAAATTGAGCCAGCAAATCGCGGAAACTAGCAGTGGACAGACAGGTGATGACCCAATGGTAGGTTGAATAACTCTATGGTAACTCAAGGTTACTTGGTACCTCTGCATTGTGTTTTAAACTCTGTTTGTGTCCTCAGTTTTTGCTCTAATATACTAAGCTATGATTCATTTAATGTTTTTATTTTTACATTTTCTCGATGGAGAGTGCCTGTCAATGCGAACTAACGTAGGTTTCTTTTCTGCTTCAAAAGTTGCCTTGAATTTCTTGGCATGGCCTGCTTTGTAGAAGCAAAAAGATTGTGTATTGTAGTATCTTTGAGATATGTCATCTGCTACATTGATTTTTTTTGTTTTCCCTCCCTTGTGCAAAGGTTTTACTGATGAGTTACTGGTAGTATTTTTGAGATCAGGTGCTCAGGCGAAAAAAAGAAAGCTAATTGAAAGATCAACTTGGATCTTTTGGTCACCTACTTGAGAGAAAGCAGAAGGTAAAAATATTACTATCTGACCGTTGTCTCTGCACAGGAAGTCAATGTTTTTTCTGTCAATCATTCGAATGTAAAAAAATAAAAAAACCTGCATGCATGCATTAAGCAAAGCATCTGAGCTTGCTGGCCTCAATTTGTTAAATAAGAAAATATCAAAGTGGGTCCTGCTGGGGTGTTCAGAGCTGTCATTGCCGTAATTCGTAAGTCGTAATTGGTATATTTTTTTATAGTTGTAAATGAGTTTCATGCATGTAAGTATTACGGTATTTGGTTGTTAATATAAAGTTGAAAGTGGGATAGTGTATTGTGTTTTACTGTGCTTAGTTGTCGTAACGTGTAAGTCGTAAGTGAAAAAGTTCACCACAAATTAACTATTTGGTGGTGTAAAAAATTTTAATATTGCAAATAAATACTAAAAATGTTAAATATTAAAAAAAATTAATATTAACATAAAAAAATAATACAAATTTGTATGATCACAAAATTAACTGTAAGTGGGCTGTAAGTGAGTGATACTTAGGTTGCAAGTGAGTGGTAGTTGAGTTGCGCGAGATTTTTACGAATTACGGTCCAAACAAAAGTCATAGTTGTAATTGATTGTAAGTCATTTATGAATTACGGCCTTTTACGCCTTTTACGTCCAAACAAATAACCCCTTGAACAAAATAACTCTAACACATAGAATCATTGCCTAATCTTAATAAATAGATTAACTATATAATAATAAGTCATGAGTCATGACCCTTTTGTTTTTGTCCCCCGCTTTTTTTTTGGCCCCAATGTCGCGTTCATGAGGGCTCGAACCGACGGCTTGTAAGTGAGCGGAAAGAACCGGCGACTTGTAAGTGAGCGGAACTCTTATAAAACCAAGGCCGAAAATGCCACTTGCGGGGACTCCCCCCCTGTGTGCAATTTCTAAATCTTTGTTTTGAAAGGCCCATAGGCTATTTATAACAAAGAAAGGAACTCTCTATCGGGAAAGAAACTTTCATAAAAAAATAAAAAGATAATAGATTACATTTTATAGACACAAAAATCACAATAAGCTAACCTCCTATCCAATAGAAGAAACATTTTTAACCAAGGAGGAAAAAACTTCTATAAAGAGAGAATAGACACATGTTGTAGACATACAAATAACAATAAGCTAGTTTTTACGAACCGCTAGTAACTTCCTTATCATAAGAAAAAAGAAACTCTTTTGACCGGAGAGTGAAAAACATGTTGTGCACAAAAATTACAAGAAACCAATCTTTATAAATTGCTAGTAGCTTCATTACCAAACTCTTATGAAGAGAGAGCAGAACATACAATGCGCGCACACAAATCGCAAACCAATCTCTACAAATTGCTAGTATTTTCTTTACAAACCACTAATCGAGCTAACTAGTAGACTCCATAAATCATTTTCTTATCGAAGGGAGAATGAGACGCACGCTGCACAAACAAAGTCACATTGAGCCAACTTCTTCGATTGCTAGTAGTTCTTTTCAGTATTCTTTGTGAGCTATGAATGAGACATCATGAACCGCTAATCGACCCTACAAATTTAGTTCGAAAATTCCCCTCATTCTAAGGCCACAACTTCCGACAAGGAAAGTGTCTTGCCACTTCAGTTGTGCTCAGTTAGCAGTCACGACCTGTTTAAAATCATCTTTTTTACTATTCTCTGACACCTAACATTATAACTTTAGATTGAAAAGATTGATTCAAATAGATCCAATAGTCTAAAATCACTCATGGTGGAGAAACAATTAACATTTAGCTAGTTATGGGCTGAACAAGATAGGTGAATTATGATGTTAATATTTATCTCAGTATTAATCGACCTAAAACTTATTTAAAGTAGGACTTTGATTCTGTATTTTGAGAAATTTATTTCTAATAAAATTATTGTAAACGAAACATTATGGTTAAGAGTCCTACTAGGTCGAGAAGTTTAGAAGAGTTCTTTGTAGAAAAAGCATTGTAACCTCAGTAAAAGAAGAAATCATTTTACTAATAGTGAAATTAGAGTTGAGAGTCTCCAGCAAAATGAGAGTAACTTTTCTCGTTAAGAAAATATTTATGGGAAAGAGTATTGTAGAACCTAATTAAACCCGTGTAAATTTTCTTAACCAATATTTTCTTGTTTATAGCATAGAACTTCTATAAGGTTGCAGGGAGAAATCTTTCCTCTCAAAGCTAGAGGAGCGAACGGGCTTGACGCAGTCTGCCTACCCTCACGGGCCCGGGGCCTAGTCCCGGCCCAGGCCTGCCCTCATACACGGGGCGTGTCAGAGTTTGGAAAACAGGCCCACGGCCCGGCCTGGCCAAGCAACACCGAGGCCAAGCACGTGTCGAACCCGGGCGGGGACAAAACCGCCTGACGCTTATGTTTTATAGCCATTGGGCAGTTCCTAAGACTTTTGCAATTCTTTTTGCAAAATACCCCCACCGGTTATAATTGCCCAAGATTATAGTAGTTGGAAGTTCTTTTGTAATTTTTTTTACAAATACCCCTCCAATGGCTCCATTGGGTCCAAATTATTTTTTTGCAAAAAAATTTACATTTTAACACCCTCTCTACCTTTATAGATACACACTCTTTCCCACTTCATTTCATCACAAAAAAACCTCAAAAAATCTCTAAAAAATCTCTATAAATTTCTACACTCTATAGTTTTTTTCAAGTTCTCAAGTGCCCAAGCTCTCTTAAGCCCTCTCAAGCTCCCAAGCTCCCTCAATCATTCTCAAGTGCTCAAGCTCTCTTTCACATTCTGATATTTATAATATTATTCAACTTAGTTTAAAAAAAGACGCACACTCTTCATCAGCAAGCTTTAGTAATCCTTTTTCTTCTAAGTATAATCATAATTTAGATTTGACTAGTAAAGAATAACATGATTTGAAATTTGCCTTTACCCGACACTCTAACACTTCCATTCACACAACCAGAAACACCCTTCACAGGTTTTATTACTTCTTCTGAACCTGCTAATCAATCTTCTACCTCCACTGTCGAATAATCAATTTTCATGGCAGAGGAAAAATTTGAGGTTTGGGAAATTTAAAAAAAAAAAACTATTAATGAAGCTAGGAGGGGCTGTATGCAAGTTTTATCTCAATATTTTTTATGTTTTTCAAAATATAGTGGAACCAGTGCACTAACTAGGCACATTAGAGCAAAACACCCTCAGAACCAACCACGACAAATATAAATTTTCACTTTAGGTAACACACTAAGCACTTTTAGTTATAATCATCAAAGAGGTAAAAATAATTTAGCTAAATATCTTATTAGGCTGAACAGCTTTTTAATTTTGTTGAAATGAAGCATTCAGAAATTTTATTAAAACTACTCATAATCCTGAATATGATCCATTCTGTAAAGATACTATTAGAACAGAAATGTTCAGAGTTGTTGAAGAAATATAACAACTTTTGTTTGCAATTTTTTCTTCTATGTCACAAAGAGTTGCACTTACTTCCGATTGCTGGGATGCTCTTAGCGGCTGTCATTAGATAGTTGTTACTACACATTTTATTGATTTTGATGGGCTTTTAAACAAAAAAAATATTGGGCTTAAAAAATTTGCTTTTCCTCACGATACTTCTAATCTTAGTTAGACTATTATGAAAGTTGTTAGAGATTATAAACTTGAATTTAAAATTTTTCTATTTCAGTTGACAATGCTAGCAATAATATTGTTGCAATTGAGCTTTTAAAAAAAAATTAGACCGATTTTGAATGAAATTTTTTTTAATATTCGGTGTGTATGTCACATCATTAACTTGTGTGTAAATGATGGTTTAAAATGTATAGATGATTATTTCAAAAGTTAAGAAATACTATTTTATTTATTAGAAGTAGCGGTCTAAGGAGGCAATATTTTAAACAAATTTATTCGAGCTTAGGCCTACAAATTAAAAGTTTACCTCAGAGCATAAAAACTTGTTGAAACTCGACATATAATACGCTGAGGAAAGTTATTTCTTGTAAGAAAGTAATAGATATATTTATTTTCACGGAATTGACGGATCAAGATATTTTCGAGGAATGAAAAATTTGTGACGTAATTTGTAAATTTGTAAATTTTTTTTGAAAGAGTAACAAGATTAATTTCTAGGGTTTATTATCCCACAACTAATTTAGTATATTACGAGTTAACTGAAATTACTAAACTGTTTTATACATATTGAAATAAATTTTTGCTTCAAAATATTGTTACTCTTATAAAAGAAAATTTCAATAAAAATTTTAAAGATTTTTTTACTATATTTTATTTTGTTACTATTATGGATCCTTGTATTAAATTTGAAGGATATAAATATTTACTTTAAAATTTTAATGAAAAATAAATTATTGTGATTCTTCCCTAATATGGATAGATATTGAGAAATTGTATAAATAATTTTTATTATTTTTATAAATCACAATTTGAAAATAAACAATCATCGTTCTATCATGCATCTTCATTTAGGCCAAAAAATTCTCTAATATCTGGTTTATTATCTGCATTAAAAAGACAAGAAGGTTAGACATGGTGAATGAGCTTCATTATTATTTGACTCATGCTATAAATCCTGAGATTGATACAGGCTCTGGAGTTGAAATTTTTTATATTTGACATGGTGGAAATCAAATGAATCAATATATCATGTGCTTTTCATCATGATGTGTGATTTACTAATTCATGTCTCTATAGTAGCTTCAGAATCTACTTTTAATACAACTGGACAAGTACCGAATGATACGGGAAACTGTCTGTCGTCAAAAGTTATCGAGACGAGCATTTGCGGAAAGGATTGGTTGAATGCGAAGACGAGAAACCAAAATAAATCAGTAGAAAAAATCATTGAAAACTCTCTAGATGACGAATGAAGAAATGAAGATTTATATACTTCATTTGTATCTGTATTTGTAATGAAGATTTATATACTTCATTTGTATCTGTATTTGTACTTTATTTGTATTTGTATCAGTTTATACTTCATTTTTAATCTATATACTTTATTTTTATTTGTATCAATTTATCCCAATTATTGGATTGTTAATATAAAAAAATTACATTTATATTTCACAACTTGTAGCAACAATTTTGTTAAAATTTGTGATTTTTTTTTGGGATTTTAAATATTATTTTAAAATATACTTCAAAAATCTTTTTTTTGGATTTTTAAGAAAAATATTAGATTGGGCCGGCCCTGCCCGTCCCAGGCCCCCCAAAGAAGGACCGGGCCGCTCGGTATTTGCGGGCGGGGCCTGGCCTGGACCGACTCGGACCTTGACTCGTTAGGACAGGGCTAGGCCGGGCCAAACCCGACCCATTTCGCATTCCTACTCAAAGCTCTAATCACTAGTTTTTCGATTAATTTGTCCTTTGTTGTCCTTTTGTTCTGGTATTGACTAATCCAAAAGAAGTTATTTCAGAGAAGATTGTATTAAATCACAATTTTTCTAGAACACTTTATGTCTATACATTAAGGGGGTGCTTGGTTGCAAGGAAGTGGGCAGAAAGAAAATAGGGAAGTATATTTACTCACTTTCCTATCTATCCAAATATCGAAAAAGGAAAATAAGAAAACCCTTTTTCCTTTTCCCTTTTCTCTTTTACACAACCATTTCCACACTTACAGAGTTCTACAGTTAATTTTGTAGTCATGTAAATCTCATTTGTAATAAGTTGTAACACAAAACAGTTAATTTTTGATCATGTAATCTCACTTGCATTCTAATTACAATCCATTTTTTATTTTTCTTAATTAGTTTTTATTATAATACTATTTTGCGGTCAACTTTGTGGTCAATTTTTCCATTTTCACTTCCACATTACCATCCAAACACCAGAAAAGACAAAACATTTTTCAAACCACACTTCCCAACAACATCCAAACACCGGAAAACTTACTAACCAATTCTCAATTTCCAAATAGAACTATTACCACTTCCTCACTTCTTCACTTCCACTCTTAACCAAACAGGCCCTAACACAACTTCCTCCGTTACTTTCAAGAATATTCTCCAAAATAACATTCCTTCTTCTGGATTAACAGGACTAACATTCAAGGTCATCTCTCCATCGATGGTGGATGTTTGTTTTGATATGTCATATCATTAGATCGGAGAATTGTTCTATTAAGAAAAGGCACGATGTCATATGTGCCCATTCATGATAAGCCCGTAACATCTTCACTACTCTTTATTTCCCAAAATTTTAGTTTTTTTTTTTTTTTTTACATATAATTTAGTTGTTGATAAACAAGTATTATCCTACATATTCGCACATCAAAAACGAGTGAAAAATATCGGCCTCATGATTTTTGTAAATTAGTTGGTGGCATGCATCATGCAATTATTACAACTTTTCTTAGATTGAAATTCTAACACGTCACTGTGTAGCTGGAAAAAGCTGAGAAATGTGGGGCCCACACAACTTTGCTTCTCAGTTTTCACAGCTAATAAATATAGCGGAGCCCTGAAAAAGCTCGCGGGGCTCATACGTTAGAGTCAAAAAATATAATTTTCGTTCACTTTCAAGGCAAACCAAATGAGACCGAAGAGAAAGTGTCGACTCTCTCTTATGGGCTTCCCATTATGACTAATCTGACACAATCAACTGAAATGCGAGACCCGAAACTTCCTTCTCATTAAAAATTAATTAAGTTTTTCACATTAATTGCATGTTACTCTCTTCTCACACATACTGATTTTTTTGTATTTATGAATTATTATCCTTCCTAATTGTGTCATTTTCATTTTATAAATTTAATGTATTACAAGAAACATATTTACATAGTAATGAATGAATAAAGTTAAAACTCAAATCCCTATCTACTTTATTTGGTAACACATGAGCAAATTTACTGCTCGAGTGCATCTCTCTTTCTTCCCAAACAGCTCATGTATATTGGAGGAATGCATTCCATATATAATTTGTTTGTCATCACTAGCATCCCCTCTTAATTTTCCTCTACTTTTAACATGTAATATCTCTTCTACCACATATGTGCACTCTTTCAATGGACCTCTTACTTTTTTTGTTACATAAAACACAATAAAGACTCTGTTTTTTTTGGCATAATTTAACTTCTTGATTCAATTAGAAAATAAAAGCTCGGAGAAAACGATCTGATTAAATTGATTGACATAATTGCAGGAACTTATTAAGGATGCAAAGTAGAGTTGTGTCTCCAATTGATATAATAAGGGGTACTTTCTCCCATGCACAAGTGCTACCATCTTGTTCTCTCTGTATTACAGATACATTTTTCAAACATGAGCGCTCAAACACAAGATTTATAGGCTCATCCATCTTTCAATTCTTGTGAGCAAGTTTTTTTTTTTTTTTTTTTTCCTTGGGAGAGTAAACGGTGAACCTATATAGGTCCTAAGTACTTCATTATTTAATGAAAACATTCTTACAATGAAAGTTCTCCTGGATAACATGCACACGCAGGTGCGGGAGGAATAGAAAATATAAAAGAAACTACAAGCAAGAGAAAAAAACAGCCGACTCAGAACAATCATGATACAAAATATATGTTACACCTATAGCAAAAGCTAGAAAAAAAAAATTCTGAGCTCCAAAAATCATGACTCTGAAGAAGTCACTTATCGCGTGATGTCCGAATCATCACCATCGCCATCTCTCCTCCCCTCTGCCACCTCTGAAAGGCTATCAGATACATCTTTCATCTGTGCCTACTCCAGTGCCTGCCTTGCCATCTCCCTAGAAGTACTTAAGAGTAGACTGAGCCAATAAAAAATGAAGAACAAACATACATGAAAGGTTTGACCGGGTGATCTGACCGTTTGATTATCAATGAAAGAAACTCTAGGTTATCGTCTAATGAACTCCACACATAAAAGATCAAGATAGTCATGTGATGATCTTCATATGTACATTACTGAAGTGAGAGTCGACCATCTCCCCATGGAATTGCCCACTTTACTCAGTCGAATTCATTGACGTGTTTTTAAAAACAACACTTGAACAGTCATACAAGACAAATGTCAATACTAAGCGCTCTTGATTACCACCTTTTGTTTTTTCAATGAGTAAATCATGACGTGCGATGCTCCACGATGAAGCTGGCATTTTAATAAAAAGTAGAAAAATAAATAAATAAATAAAAGAGTATAAGAGAAAAGAAAACAAGGGTATCGGTAGGGGCACAACCAAGATTTTTTTTTTTTTTTTTTTTTTCCATTTCGTAGTGAGGCTAATATAGTAAAATAAATCACTGTATGTTGAGATTCACTGTATTATCAGGAGTGAAGTGGCCGGATCTATATTAATCTAAATATGTCCTCAACGCGCCTCAAACCGGCGACCTTCAAGTGGGGAGCGATACTCCACGGCCTAAGAAGGTCACACGGCTGCTAGCGGGGGAACAACTAGCTGGCGGTTAACTAACAACATCATAGTAGGAGAGAAATAACCTTTTCAACATGTGTTTCATCTAACCGATATATGCTCCGATAGAGTGTTTTCGGTTGGGCAGAGCGACATGAGGAGAGAAATTTAAGATCATAGTTTGGGACAGAAAAGAAGAAACTCACGGGGGAAAATTATGATCATAGGGAGATCAACCTCCGGTCCTCAACATGTAAAACATAAAATAAGTGTTTACTATCTGCCAAATAAGGCAAAAGATAGAGGGGTTACAAGCAAAAAAGCCCAACACTAATGAGTATTGACATATATTTGTTTTTTTTTTTTTTATTTCTAGCCCTCTCTCTCATCTATAAATACCCCTTCCTTTGCTCCTTCACAATCTTCTCTTCCCCTATTCATCTCAGAGAGAGAGAGAGAGAGGGGAAAAACAAAGGTGGCTGCAGCAGCAAGCCCATCATCATAACTTCCCAAACTGACCCTCCAATATCTCAGAACTGAGAGATTTCTAGAGAGAGAGGGCCTCGCGCGCACACAAAAACACACAACTTACATAGATTTTAGAGAGAGAACAGTTTCTCAATTCTCTCACTTTCCCCCTTTTGAATCTCTCTCTCTCTATTACTTTTCTTCTTTCTGTTTCTCTTTCCATTGCAAGCAATTGAAAGCTTAGGATCTCTTGATCCCTCCCCTTCTCCTCATCTTTTCCCTCCTCCGTTAAAGCTCCCCCTTTTGTCCCCTCCCCTTTCCCCAATTAGGGTTTCCATCCCCACCCCTTTCTCAGATCAGGACCACCCTCGGGCCTTGGATCCGATTCTTTTCAGGGGTCCTCTGCTCTCTCGCTCAAAGGTGCAATTTTGATCTCAGTATCAGGCGTATGGAAGAGGACTGCTGCTTAAAAGCTCGTCTTTTTGCTGAAATTGTGAGGTTTTGATCGCTTCCTGAGATTTGGGTCTCAGTTAGTTTTGGCAATGGAGAGGGATTGAGGCTGATAATGAGTGTGGATTTGACATGGTTCATGGAAATGAGATTGGGTTCTGGTCCGCTGTCGAACTGGAACACTTGAACTGGGAGCTAGGAGTGAGAGGGGATCGAGGGTTGCTGTGCGATGTCTCGCTGCTTTCCGTTTCCGCCACCAGGATATGAGAAGAAGCCGAGGAGCAGTGAACACGGGGATTTGCTTGCAAAGGTTTATCCTTTTCCTTCGTTATGCTGTGGCACTGTTTCCTGATTTAGCTGCAAATATTCTCTTACTTATATATGATCCCTTGGACATTTCCTTGACCATCAAACGCGTTTCTGGTTGTTTGTGTTAGTTAATGGTATCTGGTGTATAACGAAATTTAAACCGGAGGATGTTGCATTGGCTCTGAACATAAGAAGGGGTTTGAGGATTTAAACTTGGCTATTTATTGCCCATGATACTAGGATGAATTGATATTTATTGCCCATGATACTAGGATGAATTGATATTACAGTGTTTGTGCCAACTCGGATGTGGTAACTGTACTATTGATTGCGTGTTTGATGATGATAATGTTGGATGTGTATTTAGTTTTGGAGGGAAAACTTGAGTTTCCCTCTATTTTCCTTTGGTTTTTAGTCCCACATTGGATAGGAAAATGAAGTTTGAGTGGTATATATACCAACTTTTTTTTAAGCCTATTGTTACGAGTGTTAGACCATGGGCCGCACTCCCCACACGCGCGCGCACACCGAACCAGGCCGGGCCGGGCCGGGTGCGGGTGGCGCGTGCCCACGACATGTGGACCCGAGTGTAGCTCCTTTCAAGGGGTTCTTGGACCTGTTACATTTTAAAAATTATTTTTTTGTCTTTCTGAGTTAACTCCGAGCTTCTTAGGTGAAGTGAACCGAGGACCTACACTCGGAATTATTCCTGAGTACTTGACCTTGGAATCATTCCGAGTACTTGGACTCAGAGTGATCTCGGAATGGACACTTGGGATCATCCTGAGCACTTGGACCTCAGAGTCTTTCCTGAGCACGTGGAGACTCGGAATATTCCCGAGCTCCGTCTCACTCTCCCGAAGTCCTTCATTATTTTGACTTGTAATGTTTCTTGACCTGGTAAAAACCTAGTCTGTGAACTTACAGAGTTGCAAATTAATTGCAACAACTTGAAGGGCTGTTTGTAACGGGTAGAGCTCTGTGCCTATAAATAGTGCTTCTCCCTGTTCATTCTCGGAGATAGAGACACTGAAAGTCTGAGATATACAACTACATCTTCTTTTCTCTCACTCTCATATTTCTTCAAGTTTTTACTACAATTTTTTGGGCAACAATTCTCTTTGCTCTGCCTACTGTCCTAGATCGAGTGCTGGTGATTCCAGGGGATTCTTTTACCGTTACTGGACAAAGCTGAACCATTGTCTGGGCAAGGAGACGGGTTTTTGATCCTTTAGGGCAGCGACTACGCGACTGCATTCCCTATGCCAGATTATATATTGTTTTTAATTCTGTTTTAATTCTTTAATAGCATGCTAGGAATTTAATTTAATTTGTTTAATTGATTCGCATGTTTTTAAGAAATAGCACAGTACAACCAGCAGATAACATGCTAGCCCAGTGGGTATTAGAGCATTATGTGACTTTGTGACGAGGCCAAACATTATACAAACTAGGCATGTTAGGAAAATAAGAATTTTTTGCAAGTTACTATTTGTAGTTTAGTGAAGTTGGATATAGCTACAATTTGGCCATAGCACTTCTCATTTGCTGATAAATATGTACAACATATAGGATCTGTATGGCTAAGCGGGCTCAGAAATTATAACATTGCAGATTTGAAGATGTCACTGCCTGAGGTCTTTCTCGGAATTTTGGTGGGGTTTTCTTTCTGTTGTTGGAGAAAGATTTTGACTCTGTGTCAATGTATAAATCATAAAATCACAACCAGGAAATCTGATTGGAATTTTGGCTGATTCTCAGAAATTATGTGATTTCTCTGATAGGAAGAAAACGGAATTGAAGATAAAAAAAAGGTTGGGGCTTTATTACATAGACATAAATGGGAGTTGATTATGTCAACAAATATGGTAAAAGGCAGGAGGTGACAACAGGGACTTGCTTATAGAGGATTATTCTTTCTTATGATATCTGTTCTCTTTTTGGATTGTACGACCCCTATTACCAGTTTTGGCCATTGTACAATCTCTTGATCTTTGAAAGTTCTTGTTTTTATTTATGTTTTATTTAGTGATGGTTTATATTAGGTTTTATGTATTTCAGTCTTTAAACCAAAGATATGGTACACACCTGTAAATGGAAGGATTTTATATGTTATGTACCAGCTCATTATCACTGAAGATATTGTGATATTTGACTTTTGAGATATTTGCATATTTGTATTCCCTACCATCTACTTATGTAGTTTTACTACTATGAGATTGCATGAGTCATTAAACACGGAGATTCAATAGAAAGCAAAAATAGCAGTCTGCAATGCCTTTAGACAATGGTGAATTTGCTGTTACATATCCTTACTGTGAGCTAGTCTTGGGTTTGGGAGCAAGTTGTTTAGGATAATACAAAGGAGCTTATATAACAATAGGAATAGTAAGAAAGAATACTCGCTAAAATGACATTTACATTTTCTTGTCCTAACACTAACATTTTCTTCTTTCCTTTCCTAGTTTTAGAATTCACAATTCCTAATCAAGCAAACTTCTTACTTTTAATCTCTAATAATATCCTTACTTCATTCAAATTCCTAAAAGATCTCAATAAAATATTCTATCTTATTTATGAACATTCTTTTGCAAATATTACCTCAAAAGCCTGAAAGCTATTTGTGAACCCCATTAAATATAATCTACAAAATAGTGCACACATTGATAATTCACATCACACATGTTTTTTTCCCTTTCTGAAGGTTTTTTTGTTGCTGGAAGCCTTAGACTCTTAGTGTTGGAGGGGTATCTCAATTAATTTTTTATTTATGTTTGAAGGCACATTGAAATTTCTGAACCTAAGCTGTGAGTATTGGAACAAGGTCGCTACTTACCGTGAAACATAAAAGTCTTTGGTTCAGTAACTACATTGAACTTGTTATTTCTTGCAAGTCTTCTGTTTTATAGCTATATAGTGCTTGTTAGGAATGCCAAACTTATCTCTTCCAACTGTAATATCTTACAAAGTCAGAGTCTGTCTCATTTGATGATAATTTATATTACTTTAGGCATATTGGAAATTCTAAAACATAATCCGCTAGGAATATTTGGCAGTCAAAGCTACAACTCATAGTGAAACATGGAACATCTTTTGGTTCAATAGCCACATCAGAGGTTTATGAATGCCTAAGTTGTCTTTCCAAGTTGGGATATTTTGATGGTGACTATATATTAAGGTGTTGTATGCTAATCTGTATCCTGTGTATGTAGTGCTTATTTTAGAAACGGAAGGGCCTGTGGGTCTTAAGTTGGTTCTCTGTTCATGTTATTGCAATGACCATAGACTTGCATGCTTGTGTAAATTCTCAGCTGATCATCCCATACTTTTTGGGGGGGTATTTGGATAAACTTGTCTCAATGACACATACACTTATGTAAAATTTCACTTTTCTATTTCATTCTTTTTTTAATATTTTGATGCTCCTTACTCTAGGCCTCTAGACTGATTATTGATGAGCCAAATCATACATGAATATGAAGTGGTTGGAATATTCTATGAAAGATCTATTCAGTGAAGTCTGCCATGGAAAATTAATCAATTATTTTAGTAACTTTGGTAAAAATGATTCTTATTCATGGCCTTCTAGTAAACTCAGTTTAATCTGAAGTTCCTCGATTCCAACTTTCTAGTTTTCTATGTTTCTTGGATTATTTTCATTTCCCCTCTTTTATCTTACCTGTTCAGATTTCTCAGAATTTTAGGATTTGTAGATAACGTGGCTGAAGAGGAAGCAGTGGCTTGCTACATTGTCTTGCTTCCTGCTTCCACTCTCCACAAGGACCACAACGTTGTCTATCACTAATTGATATGATGCAACTGGGATTCAAACTCACCCTCATGTCTACGTCACTTACACTTCCCTATGTTCCGCGAGGTTTGAGGCATAGTAGTCCTTTCACCTTTAAGGAGTTATCTGTTTGATTGATTCTACCTAGATCTACCTAAAACCAGAGTCTATAGGAACCCATATCTATATTCAAATGTTTATCGGTTAATATGGACCTGTGATTTGCACTTTACTTTGAGTTGAGTTTTTGTTATTACTTTGATTTTGATAAACTTCCAGTAATGGTAAAAATTCCAGAAATTTCATATTGTGCTTATTGTTTTTAAGTTGCATACTTGTCTTCTTAACATGAGCATAGCTGCATGGTATGCCTTGATGAGAATTTGTGTAGGGATCTACTAGTTTCTGGATTGGGTTGAAAGCCAAGAGATTCCTCCGGGGATTCAATAGAGAGTCCGATCCCTCTAGCGACTCGCATAATCCTGGATACCTGTTGCTATGGCTACCACACATGGTTCAAAGTCACGGTCTCGGCCGCCGATTCGGCGGGCGCCGTTCCAGAGACGACTTGGCGTCGCAGAACGGACTTGGGCGATACACGTAAAATGCTACAAATAAAACTAAAAAAATTCTGAAAATATCACGATAAATCTTAAAAAAATTGTAGACATAATTTTTATATATCACATGTCCTAAATAAGTTTTTTTTGAGAGGTAATTGGGGAAATATAATGATTCGGGAGGTAAATTTAAGAAATAAGGTGATTTGGGGGTAAATATGAGAATACCAAAAAATATATATATATATATATATATATATATATATATATATATATATATATATAGGGAGGTTTTTGTGTGAGAAACTTTCTCACATGAAGACCGTGAGAAAACCATATAGGGGCGATCATGTGGATGATCCGAACCGTTCATCTTGATCTATATACTTTATTTAGGCTCCCAATAAAAAATCACGTGAGTTCAATTCTTTTTGCCCATGCAACAAGTGGTTACAAAACATACGTTATATTCACCATAGAATAAAGATGTCACTTGATGCATGGGTAAAAAAATTTAGAATCACGTGATTTTTTATTGGTAGTCTAATTAGAGTATGTAGATCAAGATGAACGGTTCAGATCATCCATAAAATCTCTCTTATATGGTTTTCTCACGAAGCTTATTTTGAGAAAGTTTCTCATTTGAAAATTTTCCTATATATATATATATATATATATATATATATAGTATAAGACAGGGAGAGAGACGGGTCAGATCTCTCTCCCCCTCTCCGCCCGTCCGATCTCTCTCCCCCCTCTCCACTTCCGATCTCTCTCTCCTCTCTCTCCCCCCTCTCCCCGCTTGATCTCTCTCTTCTCTCCCCCCCTCTTTCATCACCCAGTCAACGCTAGCCTGAGCCCTGCGCCGCTGCCTGGTCGACCTCTAGCGGCCTCTCAGCGCCGGCGACGACCTCCCTGGCTCCGATCCCCCTCCCCCTTTCTCTCTTCACCTCCTCTCCTCTCTCTCCTCATTTCCCTCCCTCTCTCTCATCTCAACATATCTCTTCAGATCTACACTTTCCAAGTCGGATCCACGACGACCTGGAGGCCGGCGACTGCGACCTGTAGGCGGGCGAATGGCTGCGACCTGGAGGTAAGTCGGTTTTTCTTTTTCCCCTCGGATTTTTCTTTTTTTTTGACTGGACTCGGCCAAAAATCCGAGTTTGGCTGATTCAGGGTTGACTCGGCTGATATGACCGAGTCAACTCGGATTTTTGACCGAGTCGCGTGAGTTTGGCCTCATTCTGGTTCTGACTCGGTCGAGTCGGAACCGGAATGGGCAATACTTTGATCCATGCTACCACACCTACATCACATTCTGCGACTCTTCTTCACCTTTGGAAGCTCATTGGCCAAATCATAAGAAAGGTAGCTCTTCATGCATGGCACTCACATATAACTGTTGTTGGAATGTTTTCACACACCAAGCATTTCATATATAATAGTTCAAGTAAACTTAAGAAGCTAGCATTGTGAAGGGAGGAACTGTTGAAAGAATTCTGTAGTTAAGCATGCTTGGACAGTAGTTCAAGGATGGGTGATTTTATGAGAAGTTCTCGCTCTTGAAAATGGTATGAGAATCCACACTGGCTAAAGGCGTACGAGTCTGCGTGTTTTACAGGTTTAAGGCGTTATAGGGATTACCTTTAGATCTCAATATTGCTTGTAATTTGGTCTGTTTGCTAAAGACAACAAACTCTAAATGGGGTTGGGTTTTTTTTGTTATATTTTTTTGTTATATTATTATTTTTTTTGGGGGTGTGTGTGTAGGGGGTATGTCACACCATGTTTCTGAAACATAATAATTCCATGAACTCAATATTAATATAACCTAGCATTATTAAGGAATTATGAAAAACCTCCATAGTTATCGTGTGATGAGGCGGGGTAAGTAGAGGATGGGTCAACTTCTGGAAGTTCTTGTTTAAGGTGTGATAATTGTGTCTATCTATGCATGTGTCTGCCTACTATAAAATGAGAGAAGGGCTTGGGTTGAAACCTCTAGAGAGCCTTGTGGGAGTCACCTATTTCTCTCCACCTCCTGCAATCCCCGTGGATTGTAGGCTAGCCAGTTTCTGGTGCTCTCCACATTTGGCAAGCTAGTTACCAAATCAGTGGAAAATCTTCATACATGAACCAGTGAATTGGACTCCCTTCTTAGTGCACCCCCCATATTGCTGATGAGCTACACAACATAGCCCTGAAATGACTGGCAAGGGGGGTGACTACCAAGGAAACTCTCAGGACCATGAGGATGTTACTAGAACATTTTGCTTACAATTACTTATTGTAGGGTTATCTCTTCTTAAAGATTCCAGGTCTACATGTTGTTTATTGAAGTGTTAAGTTAGGGGCTGTTTGGATTGGGCGGAAGTGGGCGGAAGTGGGAAGTATGTTTTTTTTTCTTTTGAAAAATGAGAATGTGTGCATCTTTTCTGGTGTTTGATTGGTAGTTGGGAAGTGAAAGTGAAAAAGTATATTGTATTTTCTGGTGTTTGGCTAGTAATGTGGAAGTGAAAGTAGAAAGGTTGACCACAAAACTGATCATAAAATAATATTAAAATAAAAATTAATTATGAAAAAAATGGGACTGTAATTAGAGTGCAGTAAGATTTACATGACCACAAAATTAACTGTTTGAGCTACTACTTATTACAAATGAGATTTACATGACCACAAAATTAACTGTAGCACCCTGAAAATGAGGAAATGGTTGTGTAAAAGGGAAAAGAAAAAGGGGGTTTTCCAATTTTCTTTTCCGGTGTTTAGATGGACAACGGAAGTGGGAAATGATACTTCCTACTTCCTCACTTCTGCCCACTTCCTTGAAGCCTAACATCCCCTTAGTTACCTAGAATCGTGATACTAGTCACATAGTTTCATCATCTGTAGGTTTGATGATTTGAAAATTAGGCTGCATAACAGATGAATGAATAGTACTAAAAGTCAATATTCAGTTCAGGCTCGGTTTTCCCTGTCAGGGTTTCCAGTCATTTCATCATTGCAACATCTTATCCTGGTGGGTTCTGCAACCTGCCCTTCTTTTCTTCCGTTTGTATGTGCAGTGGGGTAGGCTGTGATGATTGAGGCATCAACTAATAGCATTGTCACTGTTCATATACTTTTCAAATGAATAAGATAGATGGCTCCCATACTTTTTGCTAATTTGGGGGGGGGGGATTCCTCGCATTATAGGTTGGAGCATAGCTTGAACTTTGACCTTCCCGCCTCATGCCTTTGCCTTTATCAGCTTTGTACAAGTTCCTCTCGATTCACTGTTCACATATTGCCCAAAATTGCTCCTATCTCACTCCTTTGTTGTGCTTCCCGAACCCCCCAAACACTCCACACACACACACACAAACGAAAAGAGCACACCCAAATATTTAGTAGAAATTTCTTCCTATCCCATCTTCTTCTGGTTCCTTACTCTATCTTCCGTCTTCTTTTCTTGTTTTATTTAATCAATTGTTTTCTCCTTGAAGACCACATTCTAGATGGTATCATATGCGAACTAATATATCTTTCAATTGGGTGACATCTGGTGTACCTGCATTTGCTGTAAATCTTTTCGACATTTGCTGAACTGTTTGGCTGGGTTACAGACTAGTTACCATATAATTTGAACTCATCACTTTGATAAAATTGCAAGGTGTTCTTTTACTTAAAAAATTGAAATACGGTATTAACGGTTCTGAATCATGGAAGGACTGAAAGCATGAAATCCTGTGACTCTCATATCATCAAATACCCTTCCCAAACTTGTGATCTCTTTCACAAAACGCTATATCAGTTTTGTGGCCTGGGGTTTGATTGGTCTCTTTATAGCAGCTGAGAAGTTACCCCAACCCACAACCCTTGTCAGAAAGAGGAGGAAAAAACTCTACATTCTTGCACAGATACTCAGTTGCTATCACAACTCCCTCAGATCTCATTTCTTTGGCATCTTTATTATCTCTTGTGGCCATCAAGGTGTTCTGATCCTTTGGATCCCTTTCTTTCTAGTTATTTGTTAAAATATTATGCCACTGTTTAGAAATTCAGACATGTGAGTTCACTACGGCCTTCTCTTCTCCATTGAAGGGATTAATCCTTTTGGGAATCCAAATTATATTGATCAGAATCTGCGCACCGTTCTAAAAATCAGATTAATCAGCCGATTAATCGGCTGATTAATCCTATTCAGTGGCAGCCCGCTTAATATTACATTAATCGCTCTGATTATGCGCTCAAGCGATTAATTGAGTCTAAAACGATTAATCTCCGATTAATTCACGATAATGCCCGATTAATTCGATTAATCCCCGATTAATCATTTAGGTATTTCATATTTTTTTATTTGAAAAACTTATCACTTTGTGTGTGTTGGATCGCTAAGTAGTTTATATTGTGATATTGATGATTTGATAATGATTTTTTATTAAATAGTAGATGAACTATTATTTATTAAATAGTAAATGAATTATGATATTTTATTATTGTATATTTTGCATAAAGTGATACTTAAGTTTTATTATTTTTGATTATTTTTCAAATTAACTTATTTAGCAATCTTTCTCCATCATTCTTTAAAGCTCATTATTTTGATTGATAAACTGACTAATTTTTTATTTATCTTATTTTGTAAGTAAGTTATTTGATTTATATTTATGTTGCAAAATTTGAAATTATGGATTACTAATGTGAAGAGATAAGTTCTTTTACTTCTTCTTTTTTTACTATTTATTCATATTGTCTTGTTCATCATATCATGGTTTATAACTTCACATTTAGATATTGTCTTGTATAATATTTAGGTATTTTCAATAATTAATTGTATATATTCATATATAGTTGTGTATAAATATAATTAAATATATTAAAATTTTCAAAAATGATTAATTCCTGATTAATCTCCGATTAATCCGATTAATCATTATTCAGTATTAGACCGCACGAATAATGAAACCGATTTTTAGAACACTGAATCTGCGTTTGTAAAATCTTTTGATCGTTCGGCTTGCAATACCAATTACTCTGCTATGTAGCACGCATACTTCGTTGACATACCCGTGTGGGATATTTTTTTGATACTTGGATACTCCAATACTTCAACAATACTTGGTTGATACACGCCGAATACTCCTCCAACATATCTTAAAATTTGTAACGTGTCCTAAACTTAATCAAGACTACAAAGTTAAACGTGAAAACAAAATCTAATTTTGAATGTAGAGTTTATAGCACTATTACTTGTAGATGCGCTATAAGTAACTTGTCTACTATATCAAAATCATACACATAGTTATTAATTTATATGACTCAAAATGTTTCAAAATATTTAATATTTCGTGTTATCGTAACTGTTGTAACCTTATAAATTCATGCTATAGATAATAAATATTAAGGCATATAGACATGTATAATTTAATTATTATTGTATATTTATACATAAATGAATATCATATTTTTATCCCGTATCTATAATTTTTGCATTGTATAGTATATAAGTGTATCTACGTATTTGGACACACAAAAACACCACACACACACACACAAAAAAAAAAAAAAAATTTGTCGTATCCATGCTTTATCTGTGTCTTAGTTTTTCCAAATTAGTTGCATCCCAGCGTCTGTATCATGTCGTACTTCATGTCCATGCTTCATGTCTTTGCTTTACCTTTGTGAGCTGATTGGTTGGTTGAGTTGCAATCTAAACTATCATGTAATTTGAAGTCATCACTTTGATAAAAGTGAAAGGAATTCTTGTTTTTTTTTTTTTTTTAAAAGAGTGTATTGGCAGTTGTGGTTTACTGGGAGACTAAATGCATGAATTCCTACTACTGCTATCACTTGGCTACTTGCATCAGTAACTGAACTGTACTCAGAAACTGCATCCAACCAAGCTACCTGGCTTTCCACCAATAACACCACAAATGAGATTAGATTACCACAACAAATAACCTAAGAAATAATAGTTAAATCAACACCACTTTCAATTGTGTTTGTTTCCAAACAGCATTATGCATTACCGATTTCATCCAATTGAGATCAAAGGCTTCAGGAAACATGAATTTTGCAAGCATTCAGTGCATTTTCAAAGTGCTTGATGTGGGTCAGATGGAACATTTCTTCTGGGTGGTTATGTTGTCTAGGTAGTATGGATTTTTAAACCTCATGAGCAATTCTTGTATCACATATCTTTGATTAAGTAAGTTATGTGATGTGTTGGGATCAGGTATATTCATCATTCATGCGCAATCTCTCCTTTTTTGTTTTGGTTATCTAAAACATTAGTCCTTTGGAACATGCCTAAATTCATCTTGTCATTAAGAGTATGTTTTCCTGTATTCTTGACAAAACTTTTTATTTCAATCCCATATCTTCTATGACATCTTAATGTCTTCTTGAATGGGTAAGGTTTCTGCAATTGATGAATAAAGATGGATTATTACCATGTGGTTTTGATTTTTTTTGGCTTGCACTTTTAATCCATCTTGTAAGCTGAATTCACCTTTGCAAGTTTGGTTGTATGCAAAACAAGTGCATTCTGCATTCCTATTATCTTTCTTATATCATGGTTAATCATCTATGTTCTCTTTATCCTTTTCTTGATGAGGTGTTTATCAGGTGCCTTTTCTCAATCTTCATTCAAGTGACTTTGTGATTTGTTCTTATACCAATGGATTTCATGTAAAAGTAAAACTATTGTTTGGACTCTCAGTCAAGTAACTTCATAACTTGTTTTGTTCCTCCAGAATTTCAAGTAAAAGTAAGACTATTGTGTATATTTGAAGTGGTTTTTTTAGATATATTTCCCATAAATTCTTTCTATTTTGATATACCCCTTTAATCTTTAATATTTTATGTTACTCTTGAAATCTTTAGGTTATTTTAAATAACCCTTGAAATGACAGAGATACTTATGTCAAAAACATAGTTTAGCCAATAGGGATATGAAAAAAAAGGGAACCAAAAATGTTTCAGTTCAGTAATGGCTCTAAGTAAAAAAAAATTGTATTTAAAAGTACGGCAAAAATAATGAACACGTTAATAATTAGATAACTAATGTATCGTGAGGATTTACTTCTCAAAAGGTGGCTGTAAAGTATTGTTCTTTATCTTTGTGTATGTGTTATAAATGTTAAATTTCATAAAGTTAGGACACTTAATTTGATTACATATATAGATATCCAATAGAAATATTATTCAATATTAACATAATAAGTTTTTAATTAATGTTTAATTTACATTGTTTCAGATTACTTGATGGGTAAATAGGTCTACTAATAAAGATTTATGACTAATCACATGATTCACATCTAAAGTTAAACTTATCAAAAGCAATGAAATATTAACAATTTACTAAAAGTGATACGAACATATTTATTCTCAAAGAAAATGTCAAAATGTTTTTAAAAGGAACTTGAAAAGACTTTGTTACAAAATCACATTTTTTGCTTTTGTTCCATTGTAGAAGGAGTTTTAAGCGTAGAAGTGTGATAAAGGAGAAAACAAAGTTTTAAATGGAGTTTTTTTCTGGCTAACCATGGCCAAAAGACTCAAAACATGGGGAATAAAAAAAATAAAAGGAGGAATGAAAATGAGATGGAGTGAGGGTTGTTTAGTCATTTTTGGGATATCTGAAATAATTTAAAGATTTTAAGGGGTTATACAAAACACTGAAGTTTTAGCGGGTTATATCAAAATAAGGAATATTTTAAAGGGGTATATATAGAAAACCTTTTAAATTTTAATGAACTTTTATGTTTACCTTTTTATAAGAGTTTTCTGTCAATGATGGTTTAGTCATCTGCGAACACAGGCAGAGTCATGAGGCCTACACATCCGAGTGGCATGCACGGGGTGTGCATCCCAGCCAATGTGTTTGGGAAGTAGAAGATTCTTGAAAGGGTAGGTCAATTATTTTCCTAGTTTTATTTACCATCCAAAAATTAAAAAAAAGTGTTGATGTTGACCAAAAAGGTGATGCTAGATGTATTTACGAGATTGTTTTCTGTAAAAGCAGGGGGCTGCCCTCCAGCCCATGTGTTTGGGAATGTGTAGATTCTTGAAAGGGTAGGTTGAATATTTTCCTAGTTTTATTTTACCGTTCAAAAAGTAAAATAAAAAAGTGTTGATATGTTACCAAAAGTTGGTACTAGATTTTTTTTTTTGTGTAACAACATAGTTTTCTGTAAAAGCATATTGCACTTAGAGGAAAAACTAAAAGTCTGGGAGCAGGGGATTGTTTTCGCATAAGTTACTTTAAGGTGAATAAGTGAATTGCTAAGTTAACTTGTAATATTCCTCATCCATGTGCATGCTACTTCTAGCGGCAGCTTATTTTCCTAGTTTTATTTTACCATTCAAAAGAATAAAAAAGTGTTGATCTGTTACTGTTACCAAAAGTTGATACTGGATATTTTTTGTGTAACAATATAGTTTTTTTGTAAAAACATGTTGCACTTGTAGAAAAAACTAAAAGTTTGGGACGGGGGACAGTTTTTTATGCATAAGTTACTTTAGGGCTGCGTTTGGCAAGTGGACTTAGGAGTTGGGATTTAGTGCTTTAGAGAAGAAATATGGAAAGGAGTTAGAAATTAGAACTTTTTGTTGTTTAGCTAGAATTAGATTTAGTTAGAGTTAGGAATTGTGTGTGAGAGAGAGAGAGAGAGAGAGAGAGTGAGAGAGAGAGAGTGAGAGAGACTAATCCCTACCTTTTGGTGGAATTAGTAATTCTTGACTTTCAAGAATTGAGTAGATTTCTAGGTGGTTTTAGGCTAAATCTATTTTCATCTTGATTTGCTAACTCTTGCCAAATTGTGGTTGTTTAGTAAGAGTCAGCCGGAATTAGCTCAATTCTTGAGCAAATTCCACTTGCGAAACAAGGCCTAAGGTAAATAAGTGAATCATTAACTTGTAATATTTCTCATCCATGTGCATGCTACTTCTAGCGGCAGCTTATGCAGAAAAGTTAGCTTGCACTTTTGTTATTATTATTTTGGTTGTTTTGTTTGCCTTCAAGTAAAATTATAGATTTGACTACAACTTCTACCTGAAGAGAGGCTTTATATCATGTGATGGAATAAAATATGCCTGAGTAACATGTAAATTATCACTCCATGCACCTACTTCAGTCTACAGGATCATTGAAATCTTAAGCCATGGTTTGAAATCTCAAAGTCAAAATCGACCAACAGTTTTAGGTATCAGAATCGGTCATGTCGGTCATTTTGCCTCGGTGATATCTGTCTCTGTAAAAAAAATTAAAAATAAATTAAAAATGTTTTTAAAAAATCAGATAATTAGTAGAACTTTGCATGTTTCTAAGAATAATTGATAGAACTTGAATTATCCTTGGATAAAACATTACAATACAAAGTAGTTATTGAAAGACATAAATTATAGGGTATGTAAGTGAATCGTTAACTTGTAATATTCCTCATCCATGTGCATTCTACTTCTAGCGACAACTTATTTTCCTAGTTTTATATAAGCGTTCAAAATAAAAAAAAAAGTGTTGATCTGTTACAAAAAAATGATGTTGGATTATTTTGTGTAACAAGATAGTTCTCTGCAAAAGCATATTGCACTTTTAGTAAAGGATAGAAGTTTGGGAGCAGGGGATAGTTTTCTATGCATAAGTTACTTTAAGGTAAATAAGTGAATCATTAAGTTAACTTGTAATATTATTACTCATCCATGAGCATGCTTTCTAGCGGCAGCTTATACATGCAGAAAAATTAGCTTGCACTTATTATTGCTATTATTATTATTATTTTGGTTGTTTTGTTTGCCTTCAAGTAAGGTTATAGATTTAATACAACTTCTACCTGTATGGAGGCTTTATATCATGTTAAGGAATAAAGTATGCCCGAGTAACATGTAAAATCATTCCATACACCTACTTCAACCAGGTGTCACGGTGGGAGTCTCGGCCGAGTGCGGAGAGCTAAACATTTATGGATAACTTGGAAGATCATTGAAAACTTGAAGTCATGGTTTGAAATCTCAGAATCGGAATAGAATGACAATTTTAGGTATTAGAATCGGTATCGGCCATTTTGTCTCGGTGATACCGCTCTCGGTAAATAATAATAATAATAATAATAATGTTTTAAAAATGTTCAAATAATTAGTAGAATTTGACATATTTTTTAGAATAATTAGTGGAACTTGAATCACATTTGGACAAAATATTACAATACAAAGCGGTTAGTGAAAACACATAAATTTTAGGGTATGTAAACGGTATTACAATATAATTAATATAACAAACTAATTATATTCTACCTAATTATATTCATAAAAACCATTTACTAACCATTTTTGAACATTTCTTACATTTTTTAAAATTAATTAGTTAATTATATTTATGGCAACCATTTTGTAACGAAAATCTAACAATTTTTTAACAAAGTATTTTTAAATAATTAATCTCACAAACTAATGTATAACTAATCTAACAAACTAACTATTTTCTACTTAATTATATTCATGACAACCATTTCTAACATTTCCTGAATATATTAATTTCTTATATCAGAGACAACAATTTATTGTTCATTTTCTAATCATTTTTATATTTAGTCTGCAAATCAAGGTTTGAAAAACAATTAATCTAACAAATTATTTCCCTGATTAGTTATTGTTTTTGTTTTTTTCCCTCAAAAATTCTCTTTTGGATATTTTTGGCAAGGTAGAGGAGTATTTATAATTTTTAATGAGAGTAAGTATAGGATTCTCTCGGGTTCGGGAACAATCATTGTGCCTACGAGGCACCAAAAGCGAAATAAGATTGACATTACTGCTTTGTGGTGTCAGGTTAAGAGACCAGTGAAATTCAAGCAACAGTGTGGAGTTGCAGTCAATTAATCAAAATTTTAAGCTAAAGGATTGGGTGGATACTGTTGTTGTATTTGCTCCAGTTTGACAATAATTGTGTTGGATCCAACCGGAATCGAAATGGAATTGCCAGCTGATTATGGTCTATTTTGATTAAATACCACCTATTCTATCTTGCCGTTGACCGATTCCGGTATGATTCGGTCGATCTCAATTTTATGAACCATGTTTGAAACATTGATAATTCAATCACAATTGATTTGATTTCATCATTGGGATCACTATTTATGAGTACCCAAATGATACTTTTGGATCCGTGGTGGTGCATGAGCATTTCTTTCCCTCTTTTTTTTTTTAAACCAAAGTGACAACTTGTGATATACTGATCCATCTGCTATCCATCTAACTGTTCGCAAAACTATAACCTTATAATGAGGAATTAATAGATCATCTGAATTCTTTTGCACTTTAATAGTAACTCCTATGGGTTCTGCTTATTTGCACCTTAAGTTAAAACTTTGGACCATTGGGAAATAGGTACTAATGAACATTACAGTGTACCAATTTGTTTCCTTGCTGACTGTTTAGCTTGCATGTCTGTTATCCATCTTGCATCTGGTTGTACCTTGAAAACTTACAAAACTTACAAGCTGGACAATTAATTGATCATTTTTGTAGTATTATACTAGTAAGTGACTTGTGCTATTTAGATAGTAATCTGTAATGGTGCTTCTCTTTTTGATAATTTTAATAGATGAAACAGCATTACACAGCAATATTTTAAGTGATGAAGTATCTTAGATATACTCAGTGCGAAAAAAGCTATCCATAAATTAACAGTTAATATTTAGCAAATAAAAATAGGTAAAACAAAGTAAACCTTCAGTCAACCTACAAGCTTATACTTCTTTTGCTCTTCCAAGTATACATTAACATTCATTTATCCACTAATGATGATCTTTTTATTAAATGATACTTGCCGACTTTGTCATCTTGTAACTTGATATCAAGGCAAAGATTGAAAGTTAAGACTTCTGAATCTTGTTGACATTTAAGTGTGTATGCTTTGTGGATTTCAAGAATTTGAGCTTCATCATTGCGAGGTTTTCGACAAGTTGCTGAGTTTCTTTGAGTATGTAATACCTTTGAACTATTCTAAGATATTGTTAAGAGCTGGTTAACTCAATGAGCGAGAAATAGAGAACTAGCAAATGAAGAATTATTTCCCAAGTTTGTTATTTGCTTAGTATGTGAAGCATGAAAGATGATGCTTTGATTGAGTTCGTCAATTTTGGTGGAGCTCTAACATTTTCTCTTTGCTTTGGATTTGACTAGTAGCCCTGATGAACTTATTCCAATGTGTTTGGGTATTTGAACCTTTATTTACTGATATATATTTATGCAGCTATGTGAGTGTTTCTAGTGTCGGTTTATCTTTCATGATTTATGTTTACGATATTAGTTTTTATAGTTGCGACATGTCAAAGTTTGCAACAGTTTGTAGGTCTTGTAAATATGAGAATATGATCCTATGCTGAAAGCAATTTGATATTTATAATTGGCTATTATGATCGTATGTTCATCTTCTGTTCAAAACTAGCTACTGTGTTTAGTACTAAATACGCTTATTATGTCTTGAGCTCAGTTGGGATTTTTTTTTTATATGATGGAATAAAACTTATTTCCTCAGGAGTGTTTCTTCAAATTGGATATTATGTATGCAACTGTACATGCAAGTTTTTTTTTGTCGTGATCTATCAGATTGGGAGGTCGGGAGGTTTATGAATATGTTCATCTTTGTTGCATTTTTTTTGATTTTGTTATTCTTTGTAACTTAAATTATAAACCAGCTTTAATCAATGTGGAGAAAACCATATGCCACCTGGGTAACTTTTTTAATACTGCTCAACTGGAAGTGTGAGAATAATCAATTTTGATTTACTGGGCCTAAACAATCTACTTGGTGTTGGGGATTGTTGTGACATTTCTACTGGTTTGGTCTTTTAATTGTAAGGTTCTTTAAAAAAAAAAAAAAAAACCATATAGTCTTAGAAACAGCATTTGTTTGTGCATTTTGAGTGATAGTTATTAAATGCAATTTGCATGTCAAGTGAAGTTTTCTTGTTCAGATGGTGGAATTTGTGGTTTGATGATGAAACAGCATTGGCGTCTTGTTGATGCTGCTTCATTGTTGCGTTGCTCTAGAGGATTATGTGAATAAATTCTTTTCAAGAAACATATGCAATTTTCAGTAATTTTATCATCTAAGAGTCTAGTATGTTGAATAGAAATGAATAAGTCAGCGGGGGTTATTTCTCCCCCTTCCAGTTCATTATTCATTAAACTTTGCGATCTTTGATTGCTCATGCTGTGGTGGTGTCAAACTGTGTGCACTCTTGCAGCATCAGAATGAGCATACTGTTTTCTATATCTCCATCGTGTTCTCGAATTATTTTTTTGGTTTCATTAGTTCTTTAAAATGAGTTTACTAGCGGGGAAAAGTTCTACTATCGTGTCACCTTATAAATCAATTTCCATAGTTTGAGTAGAATGTTCATGACGTTGGCTCATTTTCATTAGCTGCCATCTCTTGGAACG
This sequence comes from Agave tequilana, assembly GCA_038442645.1. NCBI lineage: Eukaryota > Viridiplantae > Streptophyta > Magnoliopsida > Asparagales > Asparagaceae > Agave > Agave tequilana. The sequence goes on from JAVJIF010018577.1 coordinate 40,256, forward strand.
AAGCTGAATGCTTCAAGCTGTGTTGTATTATCAGTGCTCTGGTCAAGTTGTATTCAGTACTAATGTGAACTATATCTTTTTTAGGAGGAGCGCAGAGAAAAGAAGCATAAAAAGGAGAAGGACAAAGAAAAAGGAGAACGCAAAGAAAGAAAGGACAGAGAGAGAAGCAAAGATAAACACAAGGAGAAGAAAGATAGAAAAGAAAAGCACAAAGACAAGAAAAAGGACAGGGACAGGGACAAGCACAAAAATAAGACCTCAGAGGATCGAAGAACCAACCATCGATCTGAGGTTCAGCATGAAGGCAAGCTTGGAAATGACAGCTGGAAATCTGAGGAAGTCAGAGATTCCAAATTTACAGAGGAGTTGGGCAGGCGGATCAGAGATGAAGAACAGGAGACGGCCCGCATGGCTGAAGACTTCTTTGATACAACACATAAAAGAATTGGCAACGTGGGCGCGTCGCCTGCTATGGGAAAGGAAAGTGTTACAGGTAATAGAATGGTTACAGATGTCACTGGTACGGTGCAGAGGAGGAATGAGAAACTTGCCCCTTCATTTCAGAAAAGAGCTGAGGGTCTGGAGACTGCAACCCTTGCAGATAGGCAAAAAGTTGCAAGTTCCGAAAAGGTTCCAGATCTCATTTCTGCAGAGCGAAGAAGAAATGACAATCGCACCCCTCCAGTGCAAAAAAAAATTGAGAGTATGGGCACTTCGATGGCTATGGAGAAGCAGAGGGCTGCAAATAACCAGAAGTCTGAAGACTTTACTTCAGCAGAGCAAAGAAGAAACCAGGTTACAGGTTGCCTTGTGGAGAACTTCTCAAGTTCGGTTGAAAGAAAAACGGAAGGCATGGGCACTGTCAATTCAATGCAAAAGGAAAGAAGAATCGAGAGCATCGGTGCTGCACCTGCAATGGAGAAGGAAAAATCTGCGTTCCCAAGCACTATCAGTATCGAGCAAAGGAGAACTGACGGGATTGGAGTACCAGGGGAGAAGGAAAGATCAATGGAGAAGGATGTGCACAAAAAGATGGAAGGGAAGGAGAAAACTAAAGAGAAGAAAGCAGAAGATGGAAAGAAAGAGGAGCACAAGGATAAAGATCGAAATGAGAAAAAAAGAAAAGAGAAGGACAAAGATCGACGCAAAGAGAAGAAAAAAGAGGACAAAATGAGGGGAAAAGGTGAACATAAACATAGAAAACATAACAAATTGAGAGCAAGTGGAATGAACGATCAGATAGATAGTCTAAATAATAAGAACTTAAGCCCTCATATAGAAAATGTGAATAGTGGAGGCGTGGATGGAAACGATAAGAAGAGGAAGGAGTCTGAAATAAATGGTTTCTTGCATGGTGAGTTAATTTTACTTTGTTATTTATTGCTATCATTTAATTGTGTAAAACATCATATGAATTGACATAAAGATCGTAAAATTATTTTTGAGTGCTCATAGATTTATATTACTGTGATATGCTCTCATGTCCCGTTTGTTCACAGAACCTCAACATGATGGGAGGCCAAAAAAGCTATCAAAAACAAGTGCTTTCTGCTCCCATCCTTCATTTGAGAATAGAAGCTTGGAGTTAATTCATGTTGCCTCACCTTGTCCTTCTAGAAAGGTTGGAGCAATCAATAATGCAAAGAGAAGCCTAGACAATAACGGCAACCATATTAATGGCAAGGTAGAAGTCGAGCCATTGCATTCATTGGGGCCTCTTGCTACTGTTGCCATGGATTTGAGGAAGAGCGATGAGTTACATGTATTAAGGCCTGAAGTCTCCTCTTTTACAGTGGGATCAGGCAAGAGTAATGAGGTACATGTATTGGGGCCTCATGTTCCTCAAGTTGCTGCAAATTCAAGCAAGAGTCTTGTTCCTTTTGTTGCTGCGAATTCGAGCAAGAGTCTTGGGCCTCCTGTTCCTCAAGCTGCTGCAAATGCGAGCACGAGTCCTGTTCCTCCTGTTGTTGGGAATTCGAGCAAGTCTCTTGTTCCTCCTGTTGTTGAGAATTCGACCAAGAGTTTTGTTCCTCCTATTGCTGCGAATTTGAGTAAGATCGATCAACGGTCATCTAAGCCACCTCACTCAGATGCTAAGTACTTTAGCGCCATCTACTCTGTTCCTAAGATGGAGGATTTCCTCGAGTACGAGGATCATCAAGATTGGCTGTTTAGCAGTGAAAAACCCAAGTCTAACGTGAAGCTCGAGGATGATGGAACACCTCTTCAGGTGTGGGCCAAGGGAGTACAAATTGATGCGGCTGATGTATTTGCTTTGCCTTATGTTATTCCATTCTGACGTTCTCATTGGAAATATCTGATCCTTGAAGTCCCTTCAAAGGTATATTGGCTGCAGGAAGATGGATTGGTATATTTATCTTGTTGCCTTTGATTATGACATACTCTCATATTCTTTCAGGTACAAGCTTGAACCTGTTCGACTAAATTATACATATCACCCCCATTCGCTGCATGCTCCCTAAAGAGCTTGGATGAATCATTCCCATCATATTTGTCAAACTTTATCCGGTCATTTCAGGGAGAAATACACCACTTGTCCTATGTCTGGAATGATTTTTGAAGATGATATTTTTGCACTCATCACTTTCATTTCTGTATCTTGATTCTTACATGTGAGGAGTGGCTTTGGAGCAGTACCACACAATTTTGATTTGTATTGTGTAAAGCTTTCTATAACAAGAAATGTAAAATAGAGATGACAAAAAAAAGAACAAAGAGAAGGAAAAAAAAAGGAGGATCGAAATCTGCTACTGTCATTCATTCATCTTTATTTATGGCCAGTTGGTTGACTTATGGGTTCTTGGGAAATTGAAACATTTGGTTGATAAGCTTTCTTAAGAGAGAACTTCTTGCATATGCTCGCATTTTTTGATTATATGATTCAAAGATGCTAACACTAGCTGTAATCAATATTGAACCCATAGTTAGCTGCAAAATGATTGCAGAATTAATATACATGGTCTATGTGAGAGAAAATAATCATACATGGTTCTTGAGGTGCCAAAGTTTTATTTCCTGCGACCTCATACCAATTCGTTCGTTCTGTGTTCAGTTTGAGATTTCAGTAAACTTTTTATTGTAATATCTATGAACATAGCTTTTACTTTTTAATTTTGTATTTTTGCCTGAATGGTTTATGAAAATTTTCATGTCTACATGATTTAGGGCATTGAAAGACTAGCTCAATTTGGGATTATTGGTCATTTTCGTTTTGCATGTGTTCTTGATTGTTATTGGGATTAATTTCTCATTGAGTTGTTTCTCTGCTGTTCTCTGTTCCATCTGTTCTCTAACATTACATACTAAAAAGAAAAGTCAATTATTTAGGTGGTTTCTTGATGAATCTTGTGTCCATTTTCTTGTCCACAATTCACATCCAATATTATTCTGTATATTGGATGCCTATTCACCTGGCATGCTGTGAAATTTTGGGGCTGTTTGTTTCACCGTAAAAGACGTAATAGTCCGTAATTCATAAATGACTTACAACATAATTACAACTATGTCGTTTGTTCTCGTAAAAGACTTACGCAACTTAACTACCGCTCTCTTACAATTCAATTACTACTCACTTACAGCTCAGTTACAGTTAATTTTGTGGTCTTACAAATTTGTATTGTTTTTATGTTAATATTAAATTTTCTTAATATTTAGTATTTTTAATATTTATTTGTAATATTAAAACTTTTAAATTACCAAATAGTTAATTTTGTGGTCAATTTTTTCACTTACGACTTACATATTACGACAATCAAACACCGTAAAATACAATACACTTTCTCACTTACAACTTTATATTATCAATCAGACATCGTAAAACTTACATGCATGTAACTTATTTACAACTGTAAAAGACTTTACCAATTATGACTTACGAATTACGGTCAATTATGACAACCAAACAGACCCTTTACCCATCTGAGCTAGCCCAATGAGGCCCCTAAGTGCAGCAGATTTGATTGTTACTGTTCCTCCTCCATCTTGACTTGTTTTATCCTCATTGTTTGCTTCTTTCTTTGTTCAGTAACTCGTGTTTGGGCATGACTGCCTCTCATTCTTCTGCTACTATGTTTTGTTATTTCGCGTAAAGTACTGCTGTGAGTTTGTTAATCTCACATTAAGGTGGCCCAATAACCTTGGTTAATTAACATTGGATTCCTAATTAAGGTTAACTGATATTAAAGATGCCATATTAAGTCACATTTATATAGTTTATATAATCTCTTGAGATATAAGGGTACCATGATGGATGGGTTATTTCAAGGGTTTATTTGCAAATGTGTGACCCACTTTTCTCCTCCTGCAAAGAAATACAAAATCTCTCCCTCATTTTTTGAGGAACCCATCAGTGAAAGAGATTCTGAAGGTTTTGTGCAAGGAAAAGGAGACAGAGAGAAGCAGGTTATTTGCATTTAGGGTTTGCAGGATCAAAGGAAGGAATCGAGGTCTTCTTCAACCTTCATCTATTGTTCATCAATGGCTTCAGGTATGGGAATTTAAGTATATGTGTTTTTGATTATGTATTCAATTCTTGAGATGATTGATTCTAAATTCATGGCTGTTAATCCGCATTAAGTTTATTTTAATTCTTACATTTGGTATCAGAGCCGTGTTTAGAATCATTACATCTGGATTAAGGATTATGGTAAATTAGGGTTTTTGATTGACAATCCATAGAAATCAATTTTTGATCCTTTAATTGTAGAATTAGTAGAGGATTACATAACCCTAATATCCTGTTTATACTCCTCTAATTGTACAATCAATTGGGATCAAAATTCAGGAATTAGAAACCCTAATTTTCCCTAATTTTAGATTAAATCGATTAAGCAGAAACTGCCTTTGATAACTGCTTCGTCGACTATTAGTCGACTAGCCCGAAACACTAGTCGACTAATTCCCTTTTCCAGAAAGTTTAAAAGTCTCTGTTTCGATTCAGGAGTCGACTTAAAATTTAGTTGACATTTTGAGTAGTCGACTAATTAGGGTATAGTCGACTAATCAATTTTCCCAAGTCGACTAACAGAGTGACCCGAAAGTTAAGAGGTCTCTGTTGACTTCAGGAGTCGACTTATAATTTTGTGTAGTCGACTAATATTAAGTATAGTCGACTTATTATTTTGGCCTAGTCGACTAGACTTGATAATAGTTAGTCGACTTGACTTGACTTCAAGTCGACTTAACTTGACCCTAGTCGACTGGGACTTTCACTATAGTCGACTTATATTGGTTCAAGTCGACTAATAGTTCCTTGACCAGTCGACTAATACTTGTTTAATTCAATCATAATGTATGTTACACATTTGAGATTATGGTGTTAATATTGATTGATGTTGGTCAAGTAATGAATTAGAGTATTAAGGGATTACTCAAATAAAAGATTAGAGAATATTATTGGTTAGTTTTGTATTCATATGGTTTATTGATTTAGTAGTTGCCAAAGTGACCTATGTTAGTAAGCCTTATGAATATACAACTACATAAAAGACTTGTCAATGTAAGTGACATTAAAGACAATAATACTCTCGATGGCGGTTCTAGTTAGGAGATTGGGACTGGCCCAAAGGAAAGTCTCTTTCAAATAATTATGAACCGGGGTAGGGTAGTGTAATTTATGCAACTTAGTGGTGTAGAAGTGGATACCCAAAGGTAACATGACTTACTGTCTAAGTGACATAAATTATATTAGACCTACATAGGTGATAAAAGGTCTCACCTAAAGAGTGAACACTAGATATGCTTAGATTTCGCCCAAAGGAAAAATCAAAGTGATATCAATAGTTCATCTTCATTAAATTTAAAAACTTTGTATTGATTCGTGGCCTAATGTGAGCAATGTCCTATTATGTTTCAGTGAACGTCCCCACTTCCCTTCACACTCATGCCACCAGCATTCCAGCCCTGGATGGTACAAACTTCTCCGAGTGGTTTGAGCATGTACAATTTACACTGGGTGTTCTGGACCTAGACATGGCTCTTTTAGTAGAGAAACCTGATGAAGTGACTGCTGAAAGCACAGCAGAGCAGGTTAGCCATGCCAAAGCTTGGGAAAGGTCGAATAGACTCAGTCTCATGTTCATAAAGATGACCATAGCCAATAACATCAAGACTTCACTCCCACATACTACTAGTGCATCTGAACTTTTATCTGCTGTAAGAGACCGATTTAAGTCTGCAGATAAGTCATTAGCTGGCACCCTTATGGCTGAACTCACTACCATGAAATATGATGGTAATAGAGGAGTTCAACAACACATTCTAAATATGACTGATAAGGCTGCTAAGTTAGGATCACTGGGTATGAAAGTGGATGAATCCTTCTTGGTACAGTTCATCCTCAACTCACTTCCTCCTCAGTTTGGGCCATTCAAGATTCACTACAACACTCATAAAGATAAGTGGAATTTGAATGAGCTAACTGGTATGTGTGTACAAGAGGAAGTGAGACTGAGGCAAGAAGGGCATCACTCAGTATTGGCAGTAACTCAAGGAGGTATCCATAAGAAAGGTAAATATGGAAGAGGTAAGAGATTTCCATCAAAGAAAGGGCATGACCATGGGGAAAGCAGCCAAGGTCATGGAAAGGCTTTCACTGTCAAATGCTACTTCTGTGGCAGAAAAGGACATGTGAAGAAGGACTGCAACAAGAGGAAAGTTTGGTTCGAAAAGAAAGGTATAAATCTTTCTTTTGTATGTTATGAATCAAATCTTGCTGAAGTACCTTCTAATACTTGGTGGATTGACTCTGGAGCCACAACTCACATAACTAATTCAATGCAGGGATTCCTTACAACCCGAAACCGAAGGAAAGTGAGAGATTTGTCTTTATGGGGAACCGTCTCAAAGTGGAGGTCGAGGCTGTTGGTACTTACCGACTACTCTTAGAGACGGGTCATCAGATGAATCTTGAAGATACTTTTTATGTACCTTCGATTTCTAGGAACTTAATGTCATTATCCAAATTAGATGTTTTTGGATATTCTGTTTTATTCAGTTGTGGAAAACTCAGTTTAATGTATAATTCAATGCCGGTTGGACATGAAATTTTATGTGATGGTTTATATAAAATTCATTGAATGATGAGTTTGCACAATCTCTTTTATCTCTGCATTCGAATGTTGGTATTAAACGTGGCTTAATTAATGAAAATTCCTCTATCTTGTGGCATAGACGACTGGGGCATATCTCCAGGGATAGAATTGAAAGATTAGTGAAGAATGGGATTTTGGATAACCTAGACTTCACTGATTTTAGTGTGTGTGTGGATTGCATAAAAGGAAAGCAAACCAAACACACTAAGAAAGGTGCCACAAGAAGTAAAGAACTCCTTGAAATAATTCATACAGATATTTGCGGACCACTCTCCATTCCATGTTTTACGGGAGAGAGATATTTCATTACCTTTATAGATGATCTGTCACGTTATGGTTATGTATATCTAATTCATGAAAAGTCTCAGGCCGTTGACATCCTTGAGGTGTTCATTACAGAGGTCGAGAGACAATTAGATAGAAAAGTTAAAATCATAAGATCAGATCGAGGTGGTGAATTTTATGGTAGATATGATGAGTCAGGACAACATCCTGGCCCATTTGCCAAATTTCTAGAAAAGCATGGTATTTGTGCTCAATACACAATGCCAGGTACGCCTCAGCAGAATGGTGTTGCTGAAAGGCGAAACCGAACTCTTATGGATATGGTTAGGAGCATGATGAGCTTCTCTAATGTACCTAATTCATTGTGGAATGAAGCCTTAAAGACTGCTATGTATATCTTGAACAGGGTTCCTAGTAAGGCAGTCCCAACAACTCCTTTCGAGTTGTGGACTGGTAGGAAACCCAGTTTAAGACATTTACATGTTTGGGGTTGTCCAGCAGAGGCTAGAATATATAATCCACAAGAAAAGAAATTAGACTCAAGGACAATATCTGGGTATTTCATTGGTTATCCAGATAAGTCTAAGGGGTACAAATTTTATTGTCCTAACCATAGTACAAGAATAGTTGAAACTGGTAATGCCAGATTCCTTGAAAATGGCGAAATTAGTGGGAGTGATGAACCAAGAAAGGTAGATCTTGAAGTGATAAGGGTAAATATCCCAATTACCTTTCCTTCAAGAGAAATTGTTGTCCCTCAGCTTGATCATCAAGCTGAGATACCAGAACAACATAATGATATTGGTTCACCACTCCATGAGGATATTGCCATTGAAAATGTAGTAGAACCACCACAACCGGCAGCTTTGAGAAGATCTCAAAGGGAAAGAAGATCTGCCATTTCAGATGATTATGTGGTGTATCTACAGGAATCTGATTATGATATTGGGATAAATAAAGATCCAGTTTCATTTTCACAAGCCATAGAATGCAATGATTCTAGTAAATGGGTTGATGCTATGAATGATGAGTTGAAATCTATGGACCAAAATAAAGTCTGGGATCTCGTCGAATTGCCTGATCACTGTAAGAAAGTCGGGTGTAAATGGGTCTTTAAGACCAAGCGCGACTCTAAAGGCAATGTCGAACGATATAAGGCCAGACTTGTGGCTAAAGGTTTCACTCAGAAGGAAGGCATTGATTATAGAGAAACCTTCTCTCCAGTATCAAAGAAGGACTCTCTTAGAATCATTATGGCACTTGTAGCTCATTATGATTTGGAGTTACATCAAATGGATGTGAAAACTGCTTTTCTAAATGGAGATTTGGATGAGGAAATTTACATGGAGCAACCTGAAGGGTTCGCAAAGAAAGGAAAAGAACACTTGGCTTGCAAATTAAAGAAATCCATATACGGACTTAAACAAGCTTCCAGGCAATGGTATATAAAGTTTAATGATACCATTACCTCTTTTGGATTTACAGAAAACACTGTTGATCAGTGTATATATCTAAAGATCAGTGGGAGCAAGTTTATATTTTTGGTTCTGTATGTGGATGATATCTTGTTAGCCAGTAGTGATATTGGTTTGCTGTATGAAACTAAAGGTTATCTTACCAAGAACTTTCAGATGGTTGATATGGGTGAGGCAGCTTATGTCATTGGCATAGAGATCTTCAGGGATAGATCTCGAGGATTGCTAGGACTGTCTCAGAAAGGTTATATCAATCGAGTCTTGGAAAGATTTCATATGGAGTTGTGTTCAGTCAGTCCTGCACCCATTCAGAAGGGTGACACATTAAGTGGGAGCCAGTGTCCCAGAAATGACTTAGAAAAGGGTCAAATGCAGAAAGTTCCGTATGCATCAGCTGTTGGGAGCTTGATGTATGCACATACTTGTACCAGGCCAGATATCAGTTTTGCTGTAGGGATGCTGGGAAGATACCAGAGCAATCCAGGAATGGAGCACTGGAAATTAGCTAAGAAGGTTATGCGGTATCTTCAAGGGACGAAGGACCATATGCTCACATATAGGAGATCAGATCAGTTGGAGGTGATCGGCTATTCGGACTCAGATTTTGCTGGTTGCCCAGATAGCAGGAAGTCTACTTCAGGTTTCATTTTCTTGCTAGCAGGTGGGGCAATCTCGTGGAAGAGTGTAAAGCAGTCTATCACTGCTTCATCCACGATGGAGGCTGAGTTCATAGCTTGTTTTGAAGCCTCGAATCATGCATTATGGTTAAGGAATTTTATCTTAGCACTTGGTGTAGTTGACTCTATTGCCAGGCCGCTGAAGATATATTGTGACAATACAGCAGCCGTTTTCTTCTCTAAGAATGGAAAGTACTCTAATGGTTCCAGACACATGGAACTTAAGTACTTGGTGGTTAGAGAAAGAGTTCAGAAACAGAAGGTGTCAATTGAAAGTATAAGTACCACTTTAATGGTTGCTGATCCAATGACAAAAGGATTGCCTCCAAAGACATTCAAGGAACATGTTGTAAGAATGGGTCTTTTGAGCAATCTGTAAATGTATGTTTTGGTACTTGTAAATTGACAATATTGCGCAAATAAAAGTTTGTTTCTGTGTTTCCTGTTATCCAATTATGTGTGCACATATTATGTATGGATGTTTGTTAAACAGGAAATGTCTTAACAAGACAATTACAGGGGTCATTTTGGTTATGGACTCAATTAGTAAGGGTTATCAATGTTGTGGTACATAGAAGGGAGTATGACATGGATGTTGTATAACCGCTATGACTCGCATTGGTGGTCCAAGCTAATTGCAGTATTACAGTATTTCATTTTGGGCTTATCAGTTGTTGTTTTTAAAATTCGTGATCACGTGTCAAGGTTTTTCAGTATGGAATCCAATGGAGTCAAAATATTTTGAAAAATGAGTCTTTTCTTTATTTGTTTTCTAAAGTTTTAACCTAATCGGTTAGTGGTCCAAGTGGGAGAATGTTAATCTCACATTAAGGTGGCCCAATAACCTTGGTTAATTACATTGGATTCCTAATTAAGGTTAACTGATATTAAAGATGCCCATATTAAGTCACATTTATATAGTTTATATAATCTCTTGAGATATAAGGGTACCATGATGGATGGGTTTATTTCAAGGGTTTATTTGCAAATGTGTGACCCACTTTTCTCCTCCTGCAAAGAAATACAAAACCTCTCCCTCATTTTTGGGAACCCATCAGTAAAAGAAATTCTGAAAGTTTTGTGCAAGGAAAAGGAGATAGAGAGAAGCAGGTTATTTGCATTAGGGTTTGCAGGATCAAAGGAAGGAATCGAGGTCTTCTTCAACCTTCATCTATTGTTCATCAATGGCTTCAGGTATGGGAATTTAAGTATATGTGTTTTGATTATGTATTCAATTCTTGAGATGATTGATTCTAAATTCATGGCTGTTAATCCGCATTAAGTTTATTTTAATTCTTACATCCGCCGTCCACAAAGATCATAACAACCTTTTGGTCGTGCCGGTGATTCTCTCCAAGACTGTTATCTTGGGGATGATGAAGGGCAGAAAGTTTCACCTCCAGCTGGAAGTGGATATGTCAGCGGAGCTTCCCTCTGCGAAGAAGACTGATGCGAGATCCTCATCCTTAGCAGAGGCAGTCAACCCAGGTCGTGAAGTGGGGGGGTCTACAGTTCTGCCTCCTGCTGCGAGTGGGCAGGAGAAGGAGGTAGGCCTTGAGGAATTCACCGGAGAAAGGTGGAGATGGTTTCCTTTGTCGCTGTGTTGAAGCAGGGGCCCTCGAGGGAGGAAGGTGAGGTGGATGAGATTAACAATTCACTGAAGGCGGTAGTCAATCAATCTGCTGGAGAAGACACCTGGTCCTCTTCTAATTCCTGACACAGTTCAGGCCCTGGATGTACCAAGCGGCGGAGCAGGGGTTGAAATTCAATGACAACTGGTGTCAGTAGATTCTAGGGGTGGCCAACGGGACGAATCGGGTTGATTCGTCCCGTCTGGCAAACGAATCCCTGACGAGACGGGTTGGACCCGTCTCGTCACGGGTTAAATGGGACGGGTTGAAATCCCGGGTAACGAATCGGGTCTCATTCGTTACCGGATTCGGCGAGACGGGTTGGACCCGTCTCGCCTATTTTTTTTAATTCGATAATTCATAAATTTTAAATTTAAAGTTAAAAAGAAAATAGGAAAAAATAGGAAAAAAAGAGGAAAAAATTTTAAAATTTTCTAAAATATAAAAAAAAAATAGAATTGATTTTCACTAATTACAAGTCTTTTTGTAAGGCAAATTATTATTAATATGAAAAAATCATGTACATTGCTCATCACATATACAATGTACATAAAACTCATCTCGTATACATAACAAAACTCTGGTGCTCATCTCATACAATGTATATAAAAAACTCTGGTGGTTCTCTATTCGTCATCCTCGTCTTGTTCAAATTCTTCATCCAGAATAGCTTTTCCTTTTGTGCGTCTTTCTGCATCGAACCAGTCCTTTAAGCAAACCGCCATCTCCAAGTGTTTCGGCGTCAGCCTGCTCCTCCAGGGTGTCAAAACTCTACCACCTGCAGAAAACGCGCTCTCAGACGCTACTGTAGAGGCCGGAGGTGTTAGTATATCTCGGGCCATGGTAGAAAGAACAGGAAATTATTTTCTCTGTTCTTTCCACCACGACAAAACATCAAATGTTTCCCATGGTTCATCATCATTTTCATTTATTTCAGCAGGCATTATGTTCAAATATAAATTAAGTTCATCAAATGAACCTGCTCCTGAAGAGTGTTTCTTTCTAGTATTAGAGGAAAGTATACTTTTAAAATTAGATAATCTTTTACCTAGACTACTAGAAGAAGTTTGTGATGGTGTAGGTGCCCTAAATTCAGAAGAAGAAGGTGGAAATAACTCATCTCTGTACAATGAGTACATTTCTTCTAAAAGAGATCTAATTTCTAAAAGTAATTTATCTACATCTTGTTCATAATTTAAACATAAAATAAAATTAGATAATAAAAGTTTTAAATTATCTATTTTAATTCTAGGATCCATAATTGCAGCTAAGTAAAATAAAAAAGGCATATTTTCAAAATATTTTCGAAATTTTTCTTCCATATCATGTATAGCCTCTTCAAGACTATCATCATCTCTATATGCAGTAAATACTTGAGCAATTTTATTAAGGTTATAAAAAACTAAGTTACATGTGGGATAATACGTACCAGAAAGTGCTTTTGTGGCAGTGTCAAATTTTTCTAGAAAAGTACAAAAATTTTCATATAATTTCCACTCTTCATCACTAATATAAAGAGATGAACATTCATTTATTGTAAAAAATTGAATTGCTTGTTTAAAAGGAATGCAATCTTTAATCATATTGTAGCTTGAATTCCAACGAGTTTTCACATCTGCTTGGAGCAGTTTTTCTTTTAGTCCACATTGTCGGCAGTAACCTTTAAAAGATTGTCTCCTAGGTCCACTGTGTTTTATATGTAAAATAATTTCTTTAACTTTATAAATATATTTGTCTAAGAGTTTTAGACCATCTTATACACATAAATTCAATATATGGCAAACACATCTAACATGAAAAAGTTTACCATTTAAAATTGGATCTAATATCGTTTTCAATTGTCTTATTGAAGCAGTATTTTCACTTGCATTATCAAAAGAAATAGAAAATATTTTATTTTCTATACCATAATTTCTACAAGTAAGAAAAATGAATTTGCTACATTTGTAGCAGAATGTTTCTCAGAAAATTAGAAAATGATAAAATACATTTTTATAAAATCTAATTTTCATCAATAAAGTGAGCAGTAACACATAAATAATGAATAAGATTAAGAGCTTCCATATATCGGATGTTAATGAAATTTTTCTAGCATCACTAGTAAAAAGAGCCTTCAAAATATTTTTTCTATTTACAAATAAATCTTCAATTTCTCTAGTTATAGTTTGTCTGCTAATTCTCTTATAATCAGGAGCAAAACAGATTTAAGATAATCAACTAATGCTTCTGATTCAGTAAAAGAAAATGAAAGTTCTGCTCGAACAATAAATTCAGCTAACTTATGTTTATTTACTTCAGGCTTATATCTCCAAGTGGAGAGTGTGCCTGAATCAGCTAATATTTGTGCTTGTTGTGGTGGTAAACCGTGACTTTTAGCATGCTTTTTTTCATAGTGTTTATTAAGAACACCTGTACCGTATCCTTCTTTATGATCAAATAGTTGATGACAGTATTTACATTCTGCCTTTCTTCTACCTTAACAATTTTTAAGACAAAATGGTTCCACACTGCAGAAGTTTTGGCTCTTTCTTTAGTGGTTGTGCTTGTGCTTGTGCTAGTTGGTTCAGGTTGTTGTGTTTCTGGAACTATAGTGTCATACTGTGCTGGTTGTGTATCGTGTTGTTCTTGTGTTTCAGTAAAAAAAGGAGCCAGAGATTGTGCGTGCATTGGTGATGTTGACATTAAAAGTTGAGATATGAGGCATATTGAGGAGGGAAGGAAATAGAATGCCGACCTGTACCACTATCACTGGCATATGCAGCATGTGTATATGGTGCAAAATCACTGTAGTCAAATGCATAGCTTGACGAACTGTGATAGGGAGCAAATGCGGATGTTGGTGGAGCATAGCTGTATGGTGGGTAAGCGGTATATGCTGACGATGAGCTACCGCCAATATCGGTGTAAGGTGCGGCAGCTGACGGATTGTGTGTTGATGAAGAGCTACCACCGGCTTCGGATGAGGAACCGCCAGTACTCCAGTTGGGCTCCATTAGACTAGACTGAAAGTTGGTAGAGATTTGTAATTGTAAGAGAATAAGAGTGAATTAGAGGATGAAAATAGAAGAGAGAGAGTTGAGATGAAGTGAGAATGTGAGATGAAAATGAATGAGGGTAGAGGGTATTTATAGAGGATTAGAGGTTAGGATTTTTATTTTTTTATTTTTTTAATGGGCCAACGGCTCAATTTTGAGCCGTTGAGGGTTTAAAACAAAAAATTTTTAATATAGGGGGCGCAGAATAATTTTCCCCTCTAACGTTCTTAAAAAATTATTGGACTAAAAAAAAAATAAATAAGAAGGGGGGGTCGGGGAAATTTTCCCCGACCCGACTCGTCTCGTGATTGGTCACGGGACGAATCGGATTCGTCCCATGACCACGGGACGGGTCAACCTGTTTGGACCCGCCCCTTAACGGGGCGGGTACGGGTTGACCCGTTAACCCGTCTGTGCGACTCCGACGAGTCGCACAGTACGGGTCGGGGCGGGTCGACGCGGGTCGACCGCCCCGATGGCCACCCCTAGTGGAGTCTCATGAGATCGGTGTCAGAGAGGACATCACTGTGTAGT